>VZRW01013726.1:756679-860805 GCA_013398125.1 Aegotheles bennettii | reverse complement strand
GCGCCGCAGCGCGGGGGCTCCCCCCGCCCTCTCCCTCGGCCTCCCGGCGAGCTCCGGCTGCACCCACCGGCTCCCGTGCGGAGAAGGCAGCGCTGCGAGGCCGGAGCCGCCGGGGGCACTGCCCTGCGGCAGCCACCGCCTCGCCGAAAACCCCGAGCCGGTTTCACAGCCGGGAGCCGCGGCGCTGCCCGCCCCGAACGCGGAATTGCCGGTATCCAGGCGGAGAAACTGAGGCACGCAAGAGTTAACCGCCGCGGCCACAGGCACGGCGCGTAATTGCCAGGGCAGGAATCAAACCGCAGGCTCCCTGTGCTCAGCCTCATCCCTCCCGCTCCCCAACTTGCACACCGCGCAGAGCCGAGAAGGGGCTAAGGCACACTGCGGCTCGGCTCCCACCGCCCCGGCAGGCACCGAAATTACCTTAGATTGGCACCAAATGACACACGGAACTCCCCATCATCGGCAAAGTGTGTTTGAATGCGGATTGCGCTGTTTCCCACACAGAATGCTTTGCCTCACGCCGTGCACCTGTGCTCCCCCTTCCAAGCAGAACTCCCCCTTCTTCCAAGCAGAATTCCCGAGCACATCCAGTATGAGGTAATAAACACCACGGAGACCCGGCGTAATCTCAGAACTGAGACGATCAGTAGAGAGCAATCCCCATAGTATGCAAATACAAATTAATGCAGCCTCCACAGCAATATCAGTCTGCCAAGGAATCACACCCGAGTTCAACAGAGGAATTGGGTCGTTACTCATCCGTGCAAGCCAAGTCATTTATCCTGCCGTCTCACCCACCTACCTACCCGGTAATGAACCTGTACTCGCATTGCTACACAGCCAAAAAAGTTGTGCTGTACTACAACAATACCCGCCTCCCCACGCCCCCCGAGGAAAGTAAGAACAGTCGTGGTTTTACTCACAGAACAGCCTGAAGCACCTTCAGATCTTGGAGCCCGAGACTTTGCTTCCCCTTGTTTCCACCTACACAGAAATCAGAGCACACACATTCTCTGTGTTTTCCCTGTGCACACCTTGGTGTCCAGACCTGCAGAGGTACCCAACAGAGTAGCTCTGCACACACCAGCAGTGTGAAAGCAGCTCCACCGATGTTGATATTTGCGGGATCGGGGCCTTAGCTTTGTGCCACTGGTGGTACAGCCATGGCACCTGTGACTCTGTGTGACACACCCCATCACGCTCTCTGATAAACAGCCCATTTATCACCAGGATCACATCCATACACCCAGCATCTCACCCCTGAGCTTTCAGGAACCCACCCCAATGCTCAATGCTGCCCACGGCATCGGTGGCTGGAGGCTGTGTGGATCTGTGTTATCCAAGCGGTGTGTGCCCACTGCTGTGCTATGGTGTGAGCCCTGGCATGGATGGTCAGAGGTCTGCAGGCTCCTTGGGAGCTCATGGACTACTTCTCCTAAGTCCATAAAAAGTAATTAATATTAGCAAAGTGATTGTCAGCTGACATCTCCTCTGCAGAGGTGTGCACCTCTACTGGATTAACATGATTTTTTAAAAAATATTGCCCATTGTAAAAGACTGAAGAATGACTGGAGATGCTGCTTGTCCCACTTCTCTGAGTTCTTTCCAAGACAGTTCAGAACTGGCTTCTAAGAAAACCTTAAATGTGGATGCTCTCTAGTTTCTAAAGAGCAATGAAACTTTTGAAACTTTCCTGTCTCAAACTGGATTTGATACAATATTTTTGTTTTTCTTTAATTAGTTTTCCTTCGCATATACAGCCAAGTTTAAGCTACATCTTGTATTTTAGGAAACGTTTCTCTTGGAAGCCACGCAAGGCCATACATGTAGGAACAGAACATGAATGTTTGCAGAACGGTGGGCTGTGTTTTAGAAAGTAGCAACTAAAAATGCTACCTAAATTACTGTAGAAAACTCAAGGAACGTGAGGCCTCTGCGCTGTAAAAGCGACCAGTCCACTTTTTGTAAGGAAGGCATCACTACTGGAACAAAGATGCTCTTTTGTCTCTTCAGTGTGTCACCCAGGCTGTTCTGGAATAAGGCACTCGTACGTTTTAAAATTAAATATTGAGAAATTGAAGGGCTAGTAGCTAGAAGAATAATTTTTTCCAAATCCTTGGAAAACACAAAGAAAAGGTTGCATCCTGTACTACTTCCACACTACAGGTATCAAGTTGTATACTAATATAGCTATGGGCAAACAGGAAAGAATAATGAAGCGTACCAGAGTTAGCCACTGGCATCCTTAATACAAAACACTGCTTAAAAAATGGATCTACACATGATCTAAATAAAGCAAAGGGTTGTTCACTGCAGAATCAGCTTTAGCAGCTTAAGCCACCCTTATGCCTCCTGCCTGAGGATACCAGTAGCAGACACCGGAATGGGCTGTATGAGTGATCCTCACTTGCTTCTCTACAAACTCAGTGCCCAGCTCAGCCTGCCAGGGCAGGCAGGCTGCCTGCGGTGAAACAGGAGGATGGCAAAGGCAGCCACGCGAGGCCAAGAGAGAAATCTTAATTCTGCATTAAACATCCGACCACGATCTGACTGATGAAGAAACAAAACAGTGAGCACTGGCACAGGTTTCCCAGGGCAGTGGTCACAGCACCAAGCCTGCCCGAGTTAAAGTCGTGTCTAGACGACGCTCTCAGGCACATGGTGTGACTCTTGGGGTGCCCTACACAGGGACAGGAGTTGGACTCGATGATCCTGATGGGTCCCTCCCAACTCAGCACGTTCTGTGATTCTATGACCTTACAGCAGTCTTCTGCTACCTCCACTGGCTGAATTCCAAGGTGACAAGCAAAATTCTGCTGGAGGTAGAGTCAGTAGAAGTTCTGCCATGGACATCCGCCGGGGCCAGAATTTCAGCCTTCATCTGTAATAGATATTCACCCCCTCAGCAATGCAGGCACTTTGTTACAATAAATCACATCATTAGACTCTGCCTCATTCAGTTATCTTTGTCTCAGTATTCACACTCCTTCCAGGAGCACTCAGAGAGTATGTCTTGGGCCTGAAGTTAAGCTTTGTACTAACTTCCAGAACTTCTGGTCCCTTTTCCAAGTTGTTTCATCAGATGTAGTCACTCCATATTAAATTTTATTTATATTTTTTTATTGCTTACATAGTTTCTTAATGTCTCCCTCTTGACTGTTGTTTCTGAGCAGATGCACAAAGCCAAGGGAAGAATATGTGGCTTTTCAGCACTTTTTTCCCAGCGTTTAGTGAAAATCTGCTGCTGCAGATATTTTATCTGATAAAATATTTTCACTCACTTCTTTCTTCTTTCTTTAAAATTTTTATTTTTTACTCCTTTTACACTTGGAATCTTTTCTGCTAATCCCTGCAGCCTCCACACCTGAAGGCAGAGTGAGTGAAGCCAAGGTTCTCCCCACTGTTACACTTAGCCCAAGTAGAACTCAAAACCGTTCTTCTGCTCTTTCGGCTCCACTTTTTAAGAACTTCTACTTCCATTTTCTCCCTCATTATTTTGAAGATTAGAAAGATTAGAGGAACAGTATGGATCCAAACCAGCACTGTCAAGAATGTAGCTGGTACTTAATCTCCAAGAGTGAGAACTTCCAGAGAGCTTTCACGTCTCCTGTGAGCGATGCATGCATTGCAGAGAGAGAAGATAGATGCACAGTTGGGGCAAATCCTGTTGAGGTCCATTCAGTCTCTAGTTGATCTACTCCCATGAGCAAGGGAAAAAAAAGATTTTGACTCATGCATATGTAAATCTATACCACTTACAAATTGCGTAAGTGCAATATTTTTAACTCCTGCAGAAATAAAACTTGCTCACACGGCTTACGTATGGACCATAGAGGGACACAGCTGTCACCATTTTGACTACTCCCAATACATCATTTATTGCAGCATGGCACCTGACCACCTCACAGAATTATGCATATGAAGATTAATTCGTGCTCTGGCTTTTTCTTCCTTCTCCTTACCAACAAGCCCTGAATTTTGGTGTGTCCGGATTAGGGTGGTCAAAAAGACTAAACCGAGGTCATCTGTTACTTCCTTTTACTCTGAAGCTGAGGCTTACAGCTACCAGGACTGCTTGTGGGAGCGATTTGGAGATTCCAAAGATGTGTTTTCTCCCATACTCACAAGCCTTGTTCTTCTGGTTTATAATTCCTCTGTTTTACTTAAACGTAGTAGTTGTGAGAGATCACTAACCAGGTATATGAGCCAGTGCGCCAGCGAGTAGAAGGTGTGCCATTAAGGGATGAGGATGGAGAGGGATGAAGATGAATTTTTAGAGCTGAACTTTATATTTAATGTGCTATCAAACAGGGTGCTCGCAACAGAGAGGCTAATGTAGTCTTTTTAATGGCAAAACTTGAGCCGTAGATATTATAATATTCATTTTATGTGTGGGTAGGCAGGGTCATACAAAGGTTAAATCACTTGCACAAGTCACATGTTAAGTCAGCATTAAAACCAAGAATAGAAACCTAAAGTCATGCCTCTCAGTCCAAGGTTTCTAATGATTAAACTTTATCCTCTCCTTTGGCCTGCTCTACAGCACATAGCACAGGACAAAGTATACCTCCATGACATTTTGCACATAGATACCTTAAAATATTTTTGCAAGTCCAACACAATCATGGCACAGATATGCAGCTGCTGACCTTGTATATTCCTCTGAAAGTGAAGTGGGAACAGGTAAGCCCAGTAGGTAAAATTCACTAAATCCCAAAATCTAAAAGTACAGCTACTGAAGTGTTTGCAAGTTACTCTGATAGAAAAGCAGAAGCTGACAGGAAAACAGCAGAACAAGAACCTTGAGGGAACAACTAGAAACAGGCAGTTAACTTGCAGGTCTGCGAGTTAAGCGGGATGAAGCTGATGCATCACCTTTAAGGTAAATAACACAATTTTGTGCATGATGAGAGAAGTAATTAGCAGCCAAGGTAATGCCCTAAGCACAGGAAGAATGGATTGTGAAAACCTCGGGCAAGTGAGAGTTTAGCAGCTACAGATCAAATCTCAGTTGAAGTATATACACGTGCCTATCTGGCAGCTCATCAAGCAACGTTACACTGTCTAATCTAAATGAGCTTCCATATTAAATTGTGTGTGTGCAGGCAGAAATCATGTAGTGAAAGAAAGGTGCTATGACAAGACTCGTAGGAGAGTTCAAAAGAATCTGATTACACATTTTCTGATTGCAGAGTGTGCCCTGATAACCGGTTGCTAAAAGCGGAGTAGTGGTGCCAGGTTATTGGGGAAGTACAACAAAAATAAAGGTTGGGTTTTTTTCAGTAACAACCTAATGCCAAAATTACTTTAAAAAACAAAAAAAAAGCAACTTCAACTCTGGATCCTTAAGAGTCAGAAAAAGATTAAACTAAAAAAAAAAGAGATCAGCTGTTGAAATTGCTCTGAGCAGCTTGTGGTAACGTTTGTGGAAAGAACAGAAACCTTGGGAGTAGCTTCCCATGTGGCCCTTCCGGATTCCCCTCAGTACTTCATGGAATTGCCCCAGAGTTGCTTCTGCTTGTGGTCTCTCCTGGGACAGCCTCTTCTAAATGTGGTGACTCACAGTTCATTGAATTTAAAGCTGTTTCCAGACCACGAAGCTGAGGTCTGCTACAGGGGCTGAGAGGTCATACACCCTCCATGGCAGCAAACAGACCTAGGACAATTAGGCGCAAATTACAAAGCAGAGGAGTTACTCTGCTTATCCTCAGTAGGTATAGCTCCCTCTCCTCATTGTACCAGCTTATCAGTTTCCATGCTTGAAATCCTCCTTAGGGGGTGTCTTAATCATAATTTTGACAAAGAGAAAATTTTCTCCCTTAATAGTTAGAGGTCCACCGATTTCAAATGCAGTTTTCCTGAAACCCACTTCAAATATTAGTAACTTTAGACCAATGGCACACAGATATAAGGCAACAAGGGCGTTCTAAATAAAGAAAATGCCAGTCGCACATATTGGCAACTGTTGTTTACTGCAGCTATTTTACCTTGCCAATCATATGTTTGAGAAATTAAGTTATTCAGTGTTTAGCACATAGGAAAAACAATGGAGAAAACTAAATTTTAAGTGTCTTTTTCTTGTGGCAATATTGTCTGCTCAGCTTTTCTACAAGTTTCTCTGCTTAAGCAAGCACAAAAGACAGTTTAGAAATTTTTAATCAGCATAAATATACTTCCATTTCACTATTACATTTATCCAGAGGTCCAACAAGACTCAGAACAAGAAGCTCAGAACATCCAGGGCAAAAGAGTCTTTATAGGATAGGGGAAGTTAAGCCCTATCTCTAACCTCCCCTCATCTCTCACCCCAAAGAAGAGCACGGGGAGGGGGGTGCAGTTCCTGTCCTATCTCAGTGGGCCACATAACCTTGCCCCAGCTGGCTCTGTATCTGGCCCACATTAATACATGCCCAAAACAACCCAGTCCACACTGTTATGCTTCCGCTTTGCTGAGAGCTTCTCAGAAATACACACCCAGTAAAAAATTCACAAGCATCAGAAGAGCCGCGGTATCCTTATCGGGTAGAGAATTATTACCTATTTTGCAAATAAGCCATTGAGACATAATGGCAAAGAGATAGAAATGAGAAGTGCTCCTGGCAAAGCCAAGAGGCTCAATCTCATGATTCAGCCCTAACACGTTACAATAGCCTAAGCCTTCAGTGCTTTTTGAAACACACACAACACAAAAGGTCAGCTATCCCTAACACTGCGTTTGCACACTGGATGTGTCTAACCCCAGGTTTCTGCTCCAGACTCCAGGAAAGCAGTGAGAATTGTGGGAGGAGGCAGAGTCTTCATACATGAAGGTATTCAGAGGCAGAACCTCAAACAGCTGCCTGGGTAAATTTACAGTACACAATGCAAGCACTCGGGATGTAAACAGCCCTCCGGTCATCTCATACCATTTAGAACAGTAAAACAGTAATTCTGAGGTTCCTTTTGTTTCTTTTAATAGGCAAAGGAGTTTATTGCTTATTTAGAAGTACAGCTCAAAGCCAAGACTGCCACAGGTATATTTAACTAAGTGAAGAATGAAGAAAACTTGGAAATCAAATCGTTATTCTGGCTCATGTGAACTTTGCTTCACCAAGCAAAAAAACCTGCAGCAAACAAAACAGTCTCTGACCTTCCAGAACAACATTAAAAAAAAAAAAGTCTGATCTGCTTATGTGGGCAGATTTTGGCACCGGGTAAACATCTATGTTTGCTCCTCAAATTGCACAAGTCGGAGAAGAATATCTCTGTCTCTCCCTTTTATCCAGGACATGCTTTTAAACCACTGTGCATTTCTGTTTCTTTGACAGTCTGAGGCAGGTTACTTTCTTCAGGTGGAAGTGCAAGCACCAGGACAAAGTAAATATCCACCTGCCTGTAATCTGGTGTCTAAAGGAGGAACGGGCACATCCTGCACACGTCTCCTTACGGAACTGCCAAACCCACAGCTCCAGCCGACTCGGCTTCTCAAACATTCAGCCACCCACAGCAGCATCTCTGCCCTCAGCCAAAGCTAAAGGTGAGCCCACAGTGTCTCAGATCTCCTCTGGAAAAGGGCCCAGCTACTTAAGGGAGCCAGGCAGAGTCTTCAGCCGCAGCACACAAAGGGGAAAAAAAGTTTACAGAGAGAAGCTGAGGAAGGCCTGAAAGAGAGCCAGCCCCACAGCAGACAGTGGCACGGCAGAGTACAGTGTGTACTGGCACCCTGGTGTAGTGCTCTGGATCAATAACATCTGTAACAAAGCACATATTGACTGATAGGCTGGAGCAGAGGGATTTTTCCTCTCCCAACATGCTGGCGCTGGAGCCCAGAGCAATGGCTTGGCTCTACCTTTACATATTTATCTTCATTTCATGCTTTCCAAGGAGCTGCTCCGGTGGGTTCTTTAGGGTCACACACACACACACACACACCCTTTATTTAAGGAAATTAAGCATCTTTCATGACTGCCTTAACTCCTGTTGCCAATGTCGTGTCCTCAGTAGTGCCTGACACATGCCTCAGACATCCTAGTTAGCTTTTTGCAGGAGTTCCATTTCAGTGAAGGAAATCAGTGACAGCAAAGCGGTCCCAGACCTCGGGCAGCGCAATGAACAATCCCCAACTGCGTAAGCCCTGGTGTTTCATGGGAAAGCACTGAACATGTGTGCATCTGGCACATCCTGGCCCCAGCCAGGGAGCCCCATTAACCGAGTAAGCTGGTTACCCTTCAGAATACAATTAACATAAGCTGGTTAACTGTTTTAAATCCTTTTAAAGTTGCCAAAGATACACTAATACCTTGAATTCTATGTTTTTTGCTTAAAAAAATAGCCCAGAAAATCAAGCCACAACATAAACACAAAATCCTTTTCTACTACATACACATGTGCACGCTTGGTTTTCCCAAGTTATCTCAAAGTGAGGAGATCTCCAAGCCCA
Organism: Aegotheles bennettii; assembly: GCA_013398125.1. NCBI lineage: Eukaryota > Metazoa > Chordata > Aves > Caprimulgiformes > Aegothelidae > Aegotheles > Aegotheles bennettii. Next base: position 852,386 of record VZRW01013726.1, on the reverse strand, counting down.
GCTAGGGAAAGACAACACTGATTCTGGTCTTATTTTTAAAATTCCTTCCACATACAGTTTGTAAGCAACCATTGAAACCAGAAGTATGCATTGAATTTCTCCTTTCCCTGGGAATGGGTGTTTATGCCACTAACTTCCATGGGGCCAGGACTTTTCCTGAGCCTATGTTTTATAATTACTGAGAATTCTATATAGTCAGTGCCATTCAAACCATATCTATTTTTTAATGACCCGATGTATCAAATGCAATACATTGTACTCTGATCTAAGATCACCATCTCAACCTGAACATCAAACAGGGAATTAGTTGACAGATTTAAAAGCTGCATGTCATTTCCAGCACATGCACCAAATTAAATCATACTTAGTAAGGTGTTTGCTACACTAATCCTGTTTACAGATCACAGTACAAAAATAGATGCATTTAACCCTGTCAGAATTTAGGCCAGGTCTTGGAGCATTAAGCACAAGTAAAGCCAGAAAGGTGCTAAGTTACCACGACTAGGTTCAAGGGACTTTGGTGTCCAAGGCTAAAAACATAGTTCAACAAATACTTGCTCACTTGTCCTGCTCTGGAGTAGTCTCAGCTTCCTTAGCACCTCCCTGCATGATTGCAACATTCCTTGAAGATCTGCAGCTCTTTGGCATGGCCTGAACTGCTTTAGTTTGCATAACAAGGTCATGGTTTCAGTCTCAGCCCGATGAAGCCAGATGCGATGGTCTGGGGCTACCTACTGGTTAGATGCTTCCACTTTCCCCGAGCTCAGTTTCGCAACACTCTGCTGGAGAGCCAAAGGGCTGCTTGTTCTCATCCCACTTCATGACTCGTACGTGCTCTGTTGCACAATGCCTCAACTTTAATAAAAGAGATGGAGAACACACATCTCAGCCCAAGTTTTGGGCGAAATCATTATATCTCATATCTTTGTACTTACTAATTTTGTTCTGACAATACCACTTTTTAAAAACTTCAGGAGAAGATTCTTAATGCTTGACTCATTTTTTAAAACAACATTTTAGGGCTGAGACTTGCTTAAGACTTTTGCTAGATACACTACAGACGTAGGACACCAACTAAAATATCTTGACTATTTTGTATTATTAACCTCTATTAATAATACCAGAACATTCAGCTCACACTTCCCTGTTGAGAAATCATTTTGTTCCACACACAGGGAAAACTCCTGTATATGTAAGGCCACAGTTTGCAAAAATAAACAAATAATTCATTTTCCAATAGATTAAATTCATAAGTATGGTACATTGCTTGACAGTGACAACAAACCACATGGATTTCCTCAAGGAAAAAAAAAACCTTTCACAAGAAACAAGTGAGGTTGCAATTTTTTTTCATGGCACTGAGGTTGTCACTTATCTCTGGGGTACAGATGACACCAATAACCACGTGCCTGGGCTCCAGCTGAATTATCAGTTTCTTTTAAACAGTTTGAGGGAAGGAAAACGGCAAGAATGCGGTACAGGAAAGTAGGAAAGCTTGGTCTTGAGTCTAATTTTGAAAATTATTTCAGTTTAGCCTCCAAATTTTGTTCTACAAGTTTTCACATACAAAAGTCTATTGTTTGTGCACGCAGGCTCAGTAGCTGCCCAAAGTGCACACATGGGGGGTGCAGCACCTGTGCACGCTAGAGCTGTCTCTAGGCAAGTTCTAGCTATTCAGCCCAAGCATTTTAAATGATCTCCACCCTTTGAGACCACTCTTCACCTTTAATGAAGATATTTATCTTAACCCTGAAGTCACCAGTCTTCAGGAGTAACGTTTTCCAGTGACATTACACACAAGTGTGCATATCCAAATGTCTGTAAGTCAAGTTCTGCACAGGACACCTTCATTCCTTGACTCCCGTAAAAAGCATCACACTGAAAAAAATCACCTCATATAATTGCTGTGTAGAAGAGTTGAGAATGATCAGGTAGGCAAGGCCTCAATAAATAAATAAATAAATAAATAAATTGTGTTAAATTTCAGGTTGCAGAAAGCCCCACACCACTGAATGAACTGCTGATACTTCACCCGAATCATCCATGTCTCTACAGACACCCTCTAAAGCTACAGGAGTACCTGCAGGATCCTGTCCACCAGGATTTAGCTAAGCATTCAGGTACTGTTCACGATCAGAAATTCACAGCCAAATGCAGGTAGTGCCAAGAGCATTCCAAGATTTCTACAGCAAAATGTAATGACTTCATTTTAATAGGAAAACATGATGAGTTCCACAAATGACTGCTGAGGCATTAGAGATCATTAGTCTCACAGAGAAAGCACTCACATCCTGCAGTATCAAACTGTTTATCACTAATTTACAGAGACTGAATCCACAAATACATTTCTATCACTTTATAGTTAATTAATTACATGTATTAAGCAAATGAAACCAAAGGATGCAGTGAGTACTCCTGGGATAGCCAATGGCTACGTCACCAGCAATTTGCTTTTCCACTCAGAGTCCTCCTCCCAGTTTTCTTTTTTTTCTTTTAGTGGCAAAGAGGGTCATGAAAGGCTAAAAGCTGTGATCTCATTAGCAGAGAGGAAACCAAGAAAGACTTCTATTGCATTGATATTAGTGAGATAACTCCAACAGAAGAACTTCATAGGCATATGAATGAGTGAACAAGCAACCCAAACCTTGGGTAATCTTCAGATTGCAATAGGTACATCCCAGGACAGCTTCTCATTGTGAGGAGATCAGAAGCAGCCCACAGGTAGCGATAAAGCACACAGGTATTTGCAAATTCATTCTGAACTTCGTATGTGGAGTCTTCTAGAAAAGTATACTTTATAAAAACTACGATTTAAATAGTTTAATTGTTTTAATATATGGGATTAACACTAATGACTATAATATTTACTGAGTTGTTATCTTTACATAAAGTGTTGTTAGAGGCAATTGTAAGCTCATAGTTAATAACTTTTTAGATAAAGCTGTTTTGCTAATTCACTTTCATATAAAATAATGCAAAAGAAAAACCAATGTCAGATCTCAAGTGGTTAAAAAAAATAGAAAGCTATTTTGTTTGAAAACAAAGCAAGAACAACAACATTTTTGTTCAGTATTTTCAGTACCGTACAGGCTGCTATGAGCCTGCCAGGCAGACCCAGTACCTCCACAGACACTCTTCGACACATATTTAGGTCCAGAGGCATCAACTGGACCATTATCATACCTAAAATTAGACACCTGCATACATTTTTGTCAGGCTGGGTGCTTACGTGCCCCAGGCAATTAACAATTTACTTTTTTTAAGAAAGTAAGCAATACAGTGATGATTTAGATGCAAATGTTTAGGAGGTAGTTTAGGAGGTAGTTCTGTTGACATTATTCCTTAACACACATTCAGTCCTTGCACCATTATCCCTATTGTATGTACATAAATATTTTTGGTCACACAGACCTATATGTGAAATATCACCACAGTCAGTTTATTTTAAATGTATAACCATTTTTGTTAATTTAAAAAAAACTTATTTTTCCTTATATTCTAAAATCATCTTATAAAAATAATTTCTGGTATTTCTGGAGCTCTATTTGGATTTTGAAAAAAAATGTTATTGGCATTAATTTTTCCTGCATCATAAGAGTACAGGACCTTTGAGCATCATGTCTTCCTCTCATATAAAAAAAAAAAAAAAAAAGAAAGAAAAAGAGAAAAAACCCCAAAACCCAAACCAAAAAAAACACCAAAAAAAAGTAAGCCCACCCAAACCAAAAGGGAATGCATATAAAGGGCAGTTCTACAGCTATTTTGTGGTAAATGATAAACCACAAAGTGTCCCTTAGTGGATGTGCAGAATGTACGATCCAGAGTTTGGAATGTCCTCATTTCCTGACACTTTTCCCTTTTTTCATCTATGTAAGAACTGCTGACTGTTACATTTCACAGGGAGAGGCAACCTTATTTTTCACTGGTGCCAGACTTAGAAATGACTAATTCTCCTGTTCTAGTATTACAGTAGCAGTTCTAAGAGGAAAAAGACAGAAAACTTATATAAAAGTTGAGGGCAAATGCCTCTCCCCATCTTTTTTACCCCAGTTTTGGGACATAATTTTTAGAATCTTCTTGGAATACTCTGTGAAATGTTAAATTGCCCCATGATACAAGACCAAAGCACTTCTTCCATGTTTATTGATACTAGCCTTCACGCTTTGAATTAAAGGTCAAATGAATCAAACTTAGATCCCATGCCACTAAAAGGAAAACAGAACAGAAACTGATGACCAGAACAGCAGAACATTCGAATTCCCTCATTCCAGGACCTCCAGACCCCTGCAGCGGTTTTACTTTATTGTCCAAATCTATGCCATGACTACACTAAAGCTTTGTTGAATGAATAAAAAGTCCTCTGATGAGCAGCAAAAACGGTAGATGAACTAAAGAATTTCATTGATACAGACCACAGCAATAACATTTTCAGGAGAAAATTGCTCATTAGATACACCAAGCTCCAACTCTAAAAAAACCCCCAAACAATGTGCAATCTGGTTTCTTACTTCAACGCAGGATCTGGCTATACAAATTTTCCTGAAAAACACACTAGCCTGAACCCAACCCATCCCTTCCTGTGAGTAGGTAACTAAAGCATAACAGCATTTTACTAATATATTTATAATCTACACGGTCAAAGTAAATAGCGCTTTTCAAGGTGTCTCTTCACCAGAAGTCACAAGCTAGATCTGGCTGCCAGAACACAAACTATATGTTCCCTCAAAGGTTATTCTGCTTCAGTCAGTATAAATTTTCCTCATCAAAATTCTTTCATTAATTGAGAAGAACCCATCTTGTGTCTTTTCTTTCATTTTAATACTTCTTATCTCCTCTTCTCCCATTCCTCATGGATATTCTTTATGTTATTTCCATTCCTGGCAGCTGTTCCTCCCAGCAGTTGCAACAGCAACAAGAGACAGGAGTCACCTGGACTCTGTTGACCATGTAAAAACATCACACTGGTGGTCCCCTGGTTACTAAATGCAGCATGGTTAGTTGAGCAAGAGCACCCTCTTTCTGAAGCAGTTTTTGTGCCAGGAAGCCTTGCTGGCTTTCACAGTGGGCAAGTATCCTGTGACTGAATGAGATTTGGACTTCTCCAGCCAGCTCTGTGTTATAAACACGTCACAGTCTGAAACAGCTGTCTAGACATTCATCAAGCTGTTGGGTTGCAGCCCTCCGTATTTAGTCGTGTGTCTAGGCTTGCTTGGATTGAACAGGCTTAATTATTCTCTCTTTCTTTGGCATCTTTGGTACATTTCCAGAGCACTCACTAGCTCTCTATCAGTCACTCTTTTATGAGACTTCCTAGTCGAACTGCTGTTCTGAATCAACCAATACCAACCTTCCTCCAAACAGGCCCTTTCCTACATCTGTGTCTCAGGACACTCCAATTCTCAGCTCATTTCTTCAGGAGGCACAGGGCTACTGAAGCAAACTGATCCTTAACCCCGTGTACAACATAACACCTGCAAATCTGCATTTTAGAAGCACAAGCAGTTTGTAGATTTACCTTTTAAAAATGTCTTCTATACTAAATACACCCATGTACATACCTGCCTGATTCTCTGGTCTAAAATGTGTCCAAGACCAATCTTAGAGTCCTCTAAAAAGTATGCAGTTACCCCTATTTCTACACAGAGCTGCTTCTCTGAAAGAGAAGGCCCAAACTTTAGCTTTTCCTCACTTGTTGGCATACTTGTTTTCTCCATTCCAGATGTGACTAGCAAAGGACCTGTAAATCCAGATTTCTTTTCATAGTATAACACAGATCAGCTTTAAAGTTCCTTCTTCTGCCAGGAGAGCCATTACTTGCTCACCTGGCAGAATGATTAGGGTTGGGTTTTTTTTCAACCACTACTTCTAGCATGTTTGTTAAATTGTACTCCTAATTCAAATGTCAGTAAGTTATAATGGTTCAGGCACCTAATACATACTAGTCAATGCAGAGACAGTTGCATCTTATCTTCTTCCACTCCCAGGAGTCATTTCTGTAGGGAAGGCCATTGATAGGCATCAATGTCTATTGATTTCAATAGCTACTACTTTCAATAGTCATCTATACCTATTGATTTTCATGCCAATTTCAGTATCAAAAGGCATCTATATTTATTGATATTGATAGGTCCTTAATACCTATCATAACCTATTGTTATGCTAATCATCAGTAGACATCAATACCACTAACTACGAATTTTAATACCAATTTATTTTTATACCTATCAATACCAATCAATTTCAATACCTGGGTATATTAAGAGGCATCAATTCATATTGATGTTTACATTCTGGCCGAAGAGCCCTATGAAGTTTCAGTATGTAGGTTACAGGTGGTATTACGTGCTATGGAGCTTTCTCACTTCTGCTATACCCTCCAGAGCAGAACACTGAAGACTAAGTGTATTATCCTATAAGATATTTTACATTCACAATCAGGTGTGCGAAATCCTGCACTGCAGGGGTCAGCGAGCATGTGCAAAACCACAGGCACAGATGTAGGGGTCATTTGTTAATAACTGGTTCTTGATATTTAGACAGAGGACAAAAATATAATAGACTTGTTATTTCATTATTTCCAGGAATTCCGAGTACTTACATACTGCTCAAACTCCTTTGGTTTTCTTGGAAGTCACTTCTCTTTAAAACAGGTAAGTTTCCCTTGAGCATCTCTCCAGATAGCTCAGTTTCAGCCTCTAGAGGTGTACTTCCTTCTTTCAGGTTTTACAGAGTTATTAGTTCTATTTAGATTTCTCTCTACACTACTGGTTCCTCTGATGTGCACACAGTTTTATTTCTGAAGGCTGAGAACACAGACAGCCACACCAGCTTTTTTACTTCCAGCTGCAAACTTTTCTCAGTCCCACACACAGACCTCCAAACCCAGACACACTCCCACAGAGCTGCCACATGGAAAGGCAGTTGGATTTACTGGCATTGTTTCTCGTTTTCAGTATTTTGTCAACTCTACATTTTGGGTTTAAATTTGCTTCTATGACTGAAGGAAAACTGATAGCTACAAAAGATACTGCTTCCTCATAGTATCCTAACACAGATCAGTGTTGCAACCGGAGTGTCAGCCTGTGTGGTGTCACAGGCAGCTTTTCAAAGTTCACCTCTTGCCTGCTGGAGAAGACGAGGATCCCCAGACTAACGCTTCTTGCTGATGGTAAATGTCACCACACTATCACGTTACCACAACCAGTTTTAAAAAGTTTTGACATTTAAAAGATACCAACTTAGAAATCGCCTCCCAACTGCACCACTGACGAAGCACCGAGTACCAAAGCAAAACCCCTGTCTAGCAATTCACACTGTCTTCCTGCAGCACTTTTTTTTTCCCCCAAGGGTATTTCCCATGCAAACAGGGACTCTGCCCAAATCCTGCTACCTTAAAAACATTAACAAGATCACAATAAGAGCACGGCTGATGGCCAGTACTGAATCAGGTAAAGTCAGGATGGATATAAGACACTAAAGTGACACCTGCCACACCAAACCTGAGAGTGAAAAATAAGACTGGTCTCCACCCATAAGTGATGGATACCAATATAAATGTTATCCCAACATCTGTGCAGTTGCTTCACTAAGAAAATCACAAAGTGTGCTGGAGGTTTTTAATAAAAACTGGCATATTTCTCACAAGTTATAACAGATCCCTTTATGAGTATTTAGCTACAGAACCAGGGTGATGCACTTTGCAAACACAATGAGTTAGCGTAAAAGATTACATAGCTAAAAGGAGGGAGGGCCTGCTCCTTAGCTTTTAGGTTATTTCCCATCAGGAAGTAACAGCCCAAAGCGAGCTGTTCAGCACATCTCTGAGGTTAGAGCTGAAATGGCTCGTATCTCCATCATATTTGGTTTAGGAGGGTTACTTTGGACCAGGGCCTGGCCCAGTGCCAAGCCATCTTCACAAAACTGTTTGAAACTTTCTGAAGAAAAGTCATCCTCAGGGGCTTCATGACCTTAAACTGCAGCTCTCTCCAAGAAGCACTGCACTGCCTTCTCATGTCTTACAAATATTCCATCACCACATTAACATCACTTCTGAATGCAGCCAGGCACAAAGAAGACAGAGGATCACCTGCACCATTTGGGTGCCCATTCACACCTGGGGGCATCCTGCACACCCGCTGTGACACTGGACTCTTCTACTGGCTCTGTCCGGAATTCATTTTCTTTGTAGCAGCACATATGGTGCTGTGTTTCAGATTTGTGACTGAGACAGTGTTGATAACACAGCAATGTTTTGGCTATGGCTGAACAGTGCTTGCACTGTGCCAAGGCCACCTTTTTTTCTCACTCTGCACTCGAAAACAGGCTGGGGTGGGCAAGAAACTGAGAGGGGGCACAGCCAGGACAGGTGACCTGAATCCTGCAAAGGGATATCCCATAATACACAATGTCATGCTCAGCAATAACTGGCAAGTTTTGTCTTCCAAGGTAGCCATTGCTCAGAAACATCAGTGTGATGATAGGAAGAGGGGAGTAATTGCCCTCACATCACTTGGGTGTCCCATCCCCTCTCCCCATCACTTTTCAAACTGTCTTTATCTTGACCCATGATTTATCATTTTTGCTTTTGGTCTTCCTACTCTCCCCCTCATCCCACTGAGGGGAGGGACCAAGTGAGCTGCTGAGTGAGTGCTTAGCTGCTGGCTGGTGTCAACCCACAACAGTCATAAAGCCATACCCCTCTACCATTGAGGCAGGGGGTGAGAGAGTGTCCTTTCTCTTTCTAAAAGAAAGGACATGTAAAGGAAAGCTTGCTAAGAGCTGTTAAAGCAGCAGCCTTAGCACAGCAGAAGGAAAATGAGTAGTGCTTAGGGAATCAGATAGCAGAGCCAGTTTGGGGCGGAGGGGTGACACCCTCTCAGCAAGGAAACTTTCTCTTTACCCCTTTTATTGAAACGTGAACTTGTGTCCCATCATGTACTCTCCTTTTGGTAGCCTGTGCCATAGAGGAAGGAGGTAGAAAATCTCCTGTTGCCCAAGAATAGTGCATAAAAAGAATTCAGGACAGCAGGGACCTTTCACCAGCATTTGCTGGGAATCCACCTGATTTCCTGCAGACTTGTGCTAGGAGGCTTTGAAGAAGGCTGTGGGCTGCCCTCTCTGGTGTTCCTGCTGATACACAAGTCTGCCTGCATCTCCATCCTGTACTGGTAATGGTCTGGTACTACATGAACTCAATATCTTCTCTGGAGTAATGGCATGACAGCACACAATAGCTGACAATAGCCCTTCCTCTCTCCTCCCCACCCCAAAAAACTGACAAGTGATCCTGGCTGCAGGCTGTTTGCTGAGACTCAGAACCAACACAGCTCCCAGCCCCCTAAAAGGAGAGGGATGGCTCTGTGCTGCACAGCATTTCTGCAGAGGGACTCGCACAACCACGGAAAGCTGCAGCAGCAGGATTGCATCCTTGCTGCTCCCCTTGAGGGCCTGGCTCGAGGATGGGTGACACAGCACCTTCTGCTTGCTGAGACATGCAGGGGAGAGAGGGGTTACTGCCATCACCCAGCACCTCAGCCAGGAACTGCTTTGTGTTTCAGATAACCAGAAACCTCCAAAAAGGACTTACTCTTGTGTTTCTGGGTCAGGGACAGCCTCCACAAAGTTACTGCCCTGCGAGCAGGCTAATCCATGGCAGTCAATGTGAGGAACGGGCTGCATTGTGGGTTCTCAGCACAAAAGCCTAGGAGAACTCTGCTTTCACAGCACCCACTGAACACAGCTCCCTGATACTGGGACTCAGCTAGGCACCCACACAGGGTTGGGACTGAAGAGGTGATTTCTGAGATAGCTGTTCCATGGAGGAATTTTTCCACAGCTGATGGCTCTGGAGGAAGTGTTTTAAAGGCACCCTGGCCTCAGTCAGACCAGCAGTGTGTACAGTTTCACTGGGGCTCTCGGTCTGATGCTGGAAGCCTAGCAGAAAGGTCAGGCACCAACTCCTCCCACCCCCAAGAGACATAACTGTGAAAAAGCAGCACACTCTGTGGGGCTGGAACCCAGAGCATCAACACAAGGGGTTGTTGATGCCAGGAGGTATTTCTTGACCTGCCCCTGCAGGAGCCGTCTATGGGGAAGGCACCAGAAAGGGGGCTCACCTCTGGATTCTCCTACATTACATTTCTGCCCTATGTGGTGCTGGAGTCCAAACGTGACATTAGCTTGCTGGCATGCTCCCAAGCAAAGAGCCTTCAAGCTCCACATAAAGAGCGCACATCTGCTCTGGTGTTCCCAAGCATGGATGTTGTTCCTGAACTTCAAGGACTCAACCTTCACTTTTTTTATCTGGTTGAATTCCTCATTGCTTGCCAGTCTCCTGTATCAGCAGCCATCGTGAGATTAATGACTTCCAGGTAGGCAGCAGGGTTATTTGCTGGCACTAAAATCCCAACCCTTGCACAACTCAAAAGCTCTCAGTTCCTTGGGGCCCAAAGTTGCAGGTCTCTGAATGTTACGAGGTAAAACAGGTAACTATAAACTCAGCAGAAGGTGGTGAACAAAGCAGAAAAGGCTTTATAATGAGTGGAAACAGAAAGAAACAGGAATTCAGCAAGGGAAGATGGCAGAGGAAGATGGGCAGCTGCAGGAGGAAAAGGATTTCAAATTCAAATATGTACAGATGAATGAGGAAGGAGCACCAGAACTGCAAGAAAGAGCAGAGGGCTGGCAGTCAGCACCAAATAGCAAAGTGTTCGTGGGATTTAGCCCCTTATCGAATGCCAGAACTAACTCAGGGTGCTGTGAGAGCCATGGGCATTTGAGATCCTTATCTTGACCCTTGTGTAATGGGTCTTTCCAGATGACCTCATGGTGGCAAAACCCAAACTGGGGAATAGAGCCTAGTGAACTCCAGCAAACACTGGAGCATATTTGGACCTGAACTTCCAGGTTTTCTCCTAGAGGGATCTAGTTGATCTTAGACCACTTTGAGAACTGAATCAATATGCAGGAAACTGGGGCAATCAAGGGCTTCACTTCAAAACCATACTCTTATATAAAGTCCAGCTGCCAATATAGACACAGCTTTAGTCTTCCTATTACTGCTCTAAACCTAAACCCAGGTATTTTCTCTCTTCTCTTTTTATTTACAAGCTGGTAATTATTTTCATGTACTTATAGCCTGGTATTCAACATTTACAAACACCAGGAAATGTATTGTACCCATTGCCCAGTGAACAAACATCCTTCCTCCCCCATCACCACAGGTCTCCAAACACCAGTTTAGCCTCATAGTCTAAGGATTCAATAGAGACAGGATCTGACGTAAAAATTATGGTTCCTATTGAAAAGCATCTAAAGACTAACAGTAAGGATTGCCCCCCCTTTATAATGGTATCCACTCTGTTGAGTTCCCATGCTTTCAGAATAAAAAAATGCCTGGAAAAAAACCGCACAGTTTTGGATCACATCACTTGAATTGTTTGGGAGAGCTGGGTGGAGCGTGTTAGTTTTTCACCTTAGAGTCAGGGTTGAAGGATACCTACTAGGCAGTATAAGTAAATTTATAAAATCATTGCCTGTGCCATACATATTTTAGGCATAAATCGAGACTACTACACCTTTTGGGGAAAAAATAAAGTGTCTTCAGGTTTTGTTACAAACAATAAAAATCAGTCACTGTAAATCCTAAGGACTGCAAAGGCTAACCTACATCCTCAGCTTGGTCGTGTTAAACTCGGAAGGATCACATGCAATAGCTGACCTACATACTCACACCACATATGCATTTACATAAGTGCTCCAAAGCTTTCCAAGGGCACGGGGTTCTAGAAAAGGAGCAAAGAGGGGGCATCCCCAGAGAATTTCCCTGCCAAGTACAAATATTCCCAAAACCATGTTATTGGCCACAGCTCTTGTGCATGGTTCAGCTGAGAAAGCCTTTAATTGCAAAGCACTACTGATCATCTCGTGGGTTTAGGAGCCTCTGGAAAATGAAAACAGCAAGCTGCTATTGAGCAGCTAATAAGAGCACACAAAAATTCTCTCTCTGAATAGAGCTGAAAAGCTCACATAAATTTCTGTGTCCTTGAGATACCGTAACTGCATCAGAGGTAATTTCCAACTGATGTTGGTCCCACACAGAATTCCTTTAACTACTGTTCACTGTGCTGTAGTCATTCCTACTTTTTAGGTCAATAAATCATGGGTTTCAGTCAGTCAACCAGAAGTAGCTGTGGCCTGGTAGACCGGTCTTATCATCATATTGGGATCTAATATAATTTAGATAACCAGCACAGAACAGGTCAAAACCTGCTGAGTGAATCTTGCCTGGTAATTTGGCCAGGATTTAGGCACACATTCACTCAAATCCAGTAAGTTCATTTTGGATAGAACCTACTCCAGCTACAATTACATTCAAACCAGTGTTTTCAAACTTTTGTTGAAAGCCACAGAGATATTGACTGTAGTTCTAATATCTTTTTCCAATAGCTCACTTTAAATAATACATCATCTCCATTATCTAAGCAACCCTCAGGAATCTTGAAGGAAGATTAAAGAATCGATGAAATGAACCTCTTGGCCCTCCTGGACTCTCCATCTGCTTACCCATCCCCACTTTTAACTTAGGATCTATACATATCTTTGCAAATACATTGCTTCCAGCACTGCTTGGGACTTCACCATTACCATTGTACTTGCCCATTCATCTGTATCATGTTCCTAATCTGTTTGTCTTTCTTGTTGAATAGCTCCTTTAAAGGGAAAGTTTAGATTTGTGGTTGATACTTACAAAGACTATCTGGCAGAATGCAGTTTATATCTTAAGATATTGCAGTTCTATTAAGCTCCCTCTGTAAAAATGTTTAGATCCTGACACTGGAAGAAGTATGATACTGTATGAGATACTACATACACGCACACTAAGATAAGCTTGTACCATTTGCAAACATCAGAATTGTGGGGTTTCTTCCTGTGATGAGTTTACCACAAAAGCACTGCTTAAAGATAAAGTCTGGCTTATTTTTGCAGCCTCCCAGAATTTTGGTGTGAAGTGCCACATTTTTTTAAATTCTTTCTTCAACAATAGGCTTTGTCAAATAATCTTGACATAAAAAAAAAAAAAAAAAAGAAAGAGAGAGAGAGAAGAGAAGAAAATAAAAAGCCCTACAAGGCAATTGTAGCTTTTGAAATACTGTATCTATTTAATATTAGAGTTACTTCAAATACTGTGAGCCATCTGGAACATTATGGCTCTGCCTTGACTGCCAGAAATGGGTTTCTTTTGTTTATTCACTACTAGAGACAGTTTCTAGTCTACAGAGAGTCTTTAGTCTTATCACAAAACAAACCAGATAGAAAGCAATGAGCAAATGAGTATAGTGAACCCTGCCCTAAGCATCCCCCAGGAGCAGCCTGCCTCCCTGGGGATTTCACAGCAGGTAGTGCATCTGCACAGGTAGGCACAGCCTGCAACCACATCACTGCTGGTGTTACAGTTGCTTTTTCCTTTATTTTCTTTTCCTGCAAAGGCAAAGCCCAATCCTTGAGGACTTTTTATTTCTAATGAATTTTCCGGAGAAAATACAGACCCTACACAGAAGGAAAAGGATATCTTAACTTCAGCATGAACATGTGTGATGCAACCAAGGCCCTTTGTCTTAGCTCTGAAGGCATCTAAAACTACATGCGAATATAATACACGATGCAAATATCTTTGTGTATGTGGTATGAGTGTAACATCTTTGTTACTCAAATTTAAAGCAAACAAAAGAGCCCCAAAACCCCACAGTTTGTAAACTTATCACTTCTGTCATTATTAGAAAGCAAGCAAAGACAAAAATTCTCTTTTAAAAGGAAAAAAGAAAAAAAAAGAAAAACAGATCACACCACTTCAAAACTACACACTAGAGAAACAAAAAACCACCACTGAGACAGAACCTTTTGGTACCCTCAGCCAGACACAAAATGAAGCTGCCTTGTTTCACAAAGCAAGTTGACATCTGTTTGACTCAGACGAGCCTGTCCTGCCCCAACGCGTTCTCACGCTCACAGCGTAACCTGCGGCAAGCAGCATCCTCAAGGCCAGATCTGATAAGTACCACAGCCTGGAGGAAATCTGTCTCGGTACTAGAAAAGAAATCATGCCATTTTAAAACAGATGTATGTTCTTAGCATTGTTTGCTTGTAAAGCAATAAAGTAACTTACTCTTGCCTAATCCATCTCAACTGTTAGGAGTAAATACATTTGCTTTACACATCATCTTTATTGTTAAGCTATTTTAGTGCCTCTCTATGTCTCTCCCCCCCTTATTTTTCAGAGGAGATAAGAACATTGCTTCATTTTCACACCGTGGGAAAGCTTCTGCTGGGAAAGGTGGGAGAAAAAGACTAAACAAAGCCAAAAAAACCAAAACAACTTATTTTTCCCTTTTCCTTCACTCCTGCCCAGTAACAGCCATACAGTAAATCTTTGCAAATTGATTTCCTTTCCTCTTTAATCCTCACAACTTTGTACAGAGAAATTTAATATATTACTATATCTAAAAAACCATGAGGCTCTATTGAATTCTAAACTTGCATCTGCACGATAGAAAAGCAGCCACCAATGGAGTTCTGCCCCAAAAAGAGGTTAAAAGCTACAACCTAACCTTTTCTCTCTGCCATTAGATTACCAGAGGTTACATCTTGCAGCTCTCAGCTACAGCTTCTCCCTTCCAGATGAACTACCATGTGTCCAATTCGAGAGGCACCTACAAAGCGAGATCGCACCAGCATCTCATTTCTTATCAAATTCTTATCAAATGATCCTTTTTTTAAACACCTTCTGGCCATGGCATTTAAATAGCTTATTTTTGCCGGTTAAACTATGAAATTATTTGGGAAATTTGCATTGAAGTAATTGGGAAAAGCACGCATCTATAAAACCCAAACCAACAAACAACTTCTTTGTACCAGCCTGCCAGCAGCTGAGCACTAGGGCAGGAATGCCACTGGAAGAAGGCAGATGTGTGCTCTCTGCTGTGGCCCCCCAGTTTAGGAACTTGCACCTCCACCCCCTACAAACCAGTTCTAGTTTATTGACTTTCAGGACACACTAAAAGGCCCATTTGTTTTCCCTAGCTGTGAGAAGACTGGGAGGACCCTGGTGAGAGATCATAAAATTGGCTCCATTCTCCCAGCAGCAGTGATTTGTATGTTAATAATGGGAAAATGGAGGGAGAGGAGTCTCCAGAGAAGTCTCTGTGTAAAACTATCCCCAAAATGTGTCAGAAACACAGCCAGACACTTAATTTCTAAACATTTAGTTAGAAAGAAAGAAATCCATGTTGGTGCCTAAATAAAAGAGTTCTCTGTTTTCAGAGGTGCACAGCACATACAGACTCAGGCCAGCCCAGCAGTCATTTGTGCAGAACACAACATTTTGCTCAGCTTTTTGAATTTGAACAGGCAGGAAGATAAAACGATACCAACCATTAAACTAACACAGTACACATGCTCCAGTTAAGAGTATCATAGGTCTGTGTTTGCCCACACAAAGTTCTCCAGTGCTCCTGTCTCTGTCACAACCAGTACCTCCTTCAGCCACGAGGTGTTAAACGTGGCAACATGCCTTAGTTTCATTGTGTCAGTCAAACTAGAGCTGGCTTCTCCACTATGAGCTGAACGTGGATGAAATTAACTGTGAGTAGGGGAGGGCTGAAGGTGAAGCAAGACATTCTCTGTGTATCTACAGGAACATGAGACATTCGGAACGATGTATCCAACCAGTGAAAACTCTTCTTAATGTTCTAGCCAGAAGTGGGCAGATCCCTACTAATTTAGGTGGAATGGAAAGAATTAGTAACTGTACCATTACTGAAGGAGTACATAAAAACTGGGTAGTGACAAACAGGAGAGGGACTTCAGCAATTACCACTGGAAGGAAGGAGCTACCAGAGGCATCGTGGCAGGCAATCTAACACACAACTTGGAATCCCGGGCAAACTGACACACAAGATCACTGCACCTTTGTTAATTAAAAAAAAAAGAAGCATAAAATTAGGTTTTAAAAAGAACAGCATTGGGGAAAGAACCTGTGGGAAGTGAAAGGGTAATGAAAGAAGGGAATATGATTAACAGCGTAATAAATTTCAGGTTTGAGATTTTCAGAAGCTAAATTGTATACATTAAATTTTTTGTCCACAGTTGTTGGGACTCATTATTTTAAATATGCTTATTAGCTGGTATGTAGTTGAAAAAAAATCATGTACATAATATGCTGCTCTAGAGAAAGAAAAGAATGAGAAGTAATTGCTGCAAACTTTCATCACAGAAGAGGGTACAATAAAGACCTTCTCTCAAGGAGACACATCAATGAGAGCCTAGGATAAAAGGTGTGGTAGTAAACAGCAAAGATGGACACTTGTTCTGCCTGAAAAAATTGCTAGGAGGATTTGCAAAGCTAGTTGTACAGTCTAATTTTCCACATTTAAATTAAAAATTGCAGTAGAAAGTCCTTTTTCAGTTAAAACAGAATATGAAAATATCTCATTTATCAAGACAGTTCCTCTCATGTTTTTTCTGTTTATGTACAAATGCAGATTCTCTCTCCTGGGTCATTACCAAACAAAAAGCAACTATCATTGGAGGGGAGCACGATATACTAAATAATTACAAATTCTCAGTTGACAGAGCTAAACTACGAGTATAGGGATTTTTAATTATTAACGTAGATCAGCAAAGTATGTGTTTCCATTATAAAGTAATCCTTTGCAAAGAGTCAAAACCGTGACTGCATGATGGTAAGAGGCCAGTGTGGAATTAGTCAGAGCTACATTGGCAATATCAAAATTTACCTTCGAGAGATGATGGCTCAATTTGCCAAGTAATGACCACCAAAGAGTTCCTTACCGAGGGTAGAGAAGTTCCACCTCTCCAAACCACGTATTTTATAACCTGTTAATACAGAAGCCCACCTGTACAGCTGTCCCTTCATTTTAAATCCACTTGCTGTTTTAGCTGCATCCAGGGCGATAGCCACTGTGCAATAAAGTGCTGAATTTACTCTTTGGGACAAAGAAGGGTGAAAAATACACAAGCCCCCACTACCCTGAAATTAAAGGTAAAGCAAGCTGCTTGCTTTTCTTTTAACCAAACGCTTTCTTCATACCCTGCCTCAGAAACCTCGTGGCAGGAAAAGAAAGAGGCAAATTATTTGTAGTGGGCACATGATGCAACGCAGTGTATGATGTAACTTAAACTGTATGATATGTACCATGTTTGTACACTCATCCCAGTCTGGCAAACATCCCCGTGTTAACAGGCCCCGCCAGTATCCAACTGGGCACAAAGGTCAGGCTGAGAACATCCCAGTGTAGGACCCATTGTTTCCCTGCGAACTGTGCCTTGTCTATCAAATTAGGCACTTAAAGAAATGAAACAGTTACTCGGTTAAACGCCTGTTTCCCCTGGCTATTAGACAAAATGTATTACATCTCCAGGCATGTGATCAAATGATTGAGAGTTTGACCTAAATTTACTTAGTGTGCTAAACAACCAAAGGAACAAAAGGAATTACGCCTCACTGCCTACTGTCAGCTACAAAGAATATCTATCAGTCTGTAACTGCAGATGAAATGCAGTTCTGTAGTTTTCTGTGCCAGCTTCTCAGAGAAATTGCAGTTCAGGTGACAAAAGACATTTCAGGAAGTTCAGGGCTTTTTTTGTTGTTTTTGGGGTTGTGGTTTTGTTTGTTGGGTTTTGTTTTTGTTTTGTTTTTTTTTCCTTGAAGCTTTACGCCAACGGTTTTTGCACTTTTGGGACCCTAAAATGACATGCTTTAGAGATGCCTTGACAAAAACACCACCAGGCTTGTGTGGAATTTCCACTTAAAGCAGACGCGCTTTGAATCCTTACAAAAACACCAATCTCAAAACAGCAGAAGTACAAACAGATCACAGTCTCACGCGTTTGTTAAACCAGACTAAAAACACATGCGCTTTTTAGAAACAAGCTTTCTTTAGAGGGAGGGGGCATTCTGAAATTTCATAGACTCCCTTGATTTCTGGAGCACCTGCCAGAAGCTATTAACACGCAGTCATTTGAAAACAGGTTGAGTTCTTTTATCATTACATCATTTAAAAGAAAGCTGGCAAAATAATACATTCCGTTACCAGGGCTGGATATTTCTAACTGAAATTCAAATGTTCTGAGCACCCGACTCCCTTTAATTCTTTTATAAATAGATTTTCATATTCTGTTAGCAAGAGTTTTTCAGTCCATAACACCCCTGAATGTGTGGCTTGTGGCCATTTTGGGAAGCAGCAGGGAATGAGAAACAGGGCTGAGGGAGTGATCCACACCAACAAAACAGTACTTACGTGCAAAGCAGAAAATGTACGTGTGTGTCTATTCAGTCTCCTTCAACACAAAGTAGCCTGCAGTTTTACAAGGAAAATCAAGGAGAACTGTGGAATAAACACTAGTGTGTAACAAACCTAGATGCCACAGTTCAGAGAAGCCCACAGACTAATATAAGTAGGGACTGACCCCACCAAAAGCAGCAGGACCTGGTTCCAGTCTATGAGATCAAAGGGGCTGGCCCTTTTTAACAGGAGCCTTGGTACCATGGGATGGACAAAGCCTGCCGGAAGAAGAGATCACTGAAGGGCTGGAGGTTTTATTAGGTGACACTACTAGGAGAATAGGGAAAGAAGAGCATGAAAAGAAACTTACTGCTTGCTTATGAACACACAGCCCATACTGACACGCTTGGATAACTGTCTATACCAGCATAAAACTTGTGAGCTTAAGTGGCTGCACTTGCAAAGGTCATTTTGTATACTGTTTTTCCCAAGTGTAGCTTTGCTGTTTGGTCTGTTTCAATATTTAAATTTACAAGCTGCATTCAGTGTTGAAAGCATTTTAACTAGACGGAAATACAACATAAAGTAAGTTTTACACACCTTCCTCCTTTCACTTGCCCAACATCAAGTATCTCTCAGCTCCAGGTTCCTCTTGACACCCCTCACCATTCTCAACAAAAAGAGTTTATTCTTGGTTATTCCTTTAACTTTTCTTTCACAAAAACTGCCACCAAAAGCTTAGCAACAGCTCTTAAAAGTTTGTAGGGTTTTTTTTGGGGGGGGGTCTTGTTTTTCTGCGAACATACCTTATTACAAATACAAATATCTTTTTTACCCAAGATGTAAAGGGAAAAGGATTGAGGAAGAATCAAGTTTATTCCAAGTCCTAGGCACAGCCCAGCTTTATTTCACAAGATCAAGCAACAGGACAGTCAACCAAAGGCAGGGTGAGGGGAAGAGGCACACATCCTGACACACAGACAATATGTTGACAAACTTCTTTCAGCATCAAAAGATTCAAAAAGATGCAAAAAATTCTTTTTGCAATTAATTTAAAGCTCTTGCTCAAGGTTTTTGAACAAATGGGCCATTCGCAGTCCCTCAAGGATTAATTTTCAAAAATTATAGCTCCCAGAAAAAGCACTGCTTACAGATAAACATTTACTTCTATGAGTCAAAGCAGCAGCACCACCCACCCACCCCTGCTGCCCTACACACCGAGCCACGTTTCAGATTCTGGAGAAGATGAGCATTGGAGTCAATGTTTTAAAGGCACTTTGAATGTACCTCTGGTGGCTCAAAAACGTCTCAACCAAACCTTTTTTCTTTCTAGAGAACAACATGATGCAGTGAACATTCATCTGATGTTTCAGATTATGAAGCCTGGATAATAATTCCTTGCTGCCGGCACAGTGAAGTTTTCTCCACCTGCCCCAAGCCCCACATCAGCACCACCACCCCCCCATAATGCAAATCCACACTCTTCATGTACCAAATAAAGAACTGCAATCAGAGTCAAGGGAGTTGCCTGCAGCTGAGCTGACAGTGACAAACTTCAGGTTATACAAAAGATCTCCTTACAAGCTATGCCAAGCAGAATTACAAGCAAAGCCAGCAATCTGAACCAGCAGCCCTCTAGTTCTCACTGCCTGAGCTATATTCCTACCTTCAGCAAAAAATCCTTCAGGGCAGCAAGAACAGCAGTAAACCTGTCATTAAGAGCCACAGTACTGTCACATCAGCGACTCTCCCATGTCAGCTACAATCTTTAGCTCAGCTGTTTGCCTCTTTGGGGAAAACTTTCCCTGGCTGTCAGAAAATAGAACATGTACCTCGGTCCTTTATAAGCATATACAAGCACTCCAAGGCATAAACAAAGCAGTCCTATTCTTTGGGAAATCATGTTGATTTTTTAAAAGAAACCAAAAGATGCCTCTGTGAATAGTCCTATATATGAATTAGCATGGTAGAACTTACATGTAAATACATCACGTAGAATAAGCTGCTGTCACTTGTCTCCTTTCCCTGCACCAGCACTGGAAAACAGACTGGTTTTACCAGACGCCTGCTACAGAACTGCGTTTCCAAAACACATAGCCAAAGTCCTTGAATCACAGCCAAACAATTGGCTAAAACCCTAGAAACCTACAGATCATTACCTTGGGCACTGGCATCTAGAAGCACAAAAAAAGATCTCTTTTTTCATGTCTCGTCAGCCTTTGTGCCTCTGTCAACATCAGTTGAAAATAACTACCCACAAACAGGGGAGCATATCTGTTCAACAAACAACCCAAGATGCTGTCCATTAGATAACCACATCTGAAGAGAGAGAAATTCTATAAAAGTAACCTTTTGGTACAGCCAAAGCATTTATACCACAACCAAGCTGTTGCAGTGGCAAACTAATGGCATTCTAATAAAGTAAAATAAGTTTCAGAAAAACTTGGAGCATTAAGACAAGAGTTTTGAAGCCACCAAAATTGCTGGAGCTTATTCATACCTCTGGTCACCTAAAATACAGCTGCTAAGACATATCACATGGGAGTGAGCAGAGAAGTAACAACAGTGTCAGAATGTACTTGGTAGTGTGGTTAAGAGCCAGAAGAAACAAAAAGCATAAACATCTTCGAGTTGCAAACCTCCTCAGTACTGAAGTCTGTAGGAAATTATTTCAGAGCATATGTTGGAGGGCTTGATTACCTAAGTACACTCAGAAATCCAAATTAATCTAATGGAATACTTAATTAAAACCTTGTGTGGGTACTCTCATTCAGAATTATGGTGGATTTAATGTTGTTCATCTTGAATTAATTTTTAAGGTTGGAGGAGTAGACTTGTCTTCTACTATAAGCCCCATTCTTACTATTATTTACATAGTAAACCCCAAAAGGAACCAAGGTGTGACTGAGACTACAACAGCATCGTGTACCTGAATATACATCCCTTAAGAAACAATAGATACAAACAAATGCTGCTGTTCATCTCCAGACCAGCAGAGGTATATCCATATGCGTGTCCCCCACTACGCATGCTGGCTTTCCACAGCGTAGGAAATTCAAAGCCCCATTCCTCAAGAGCAATCAATGATCTAAGCCCAGCACATACAAATAGGTGATGAACTGGAGACTATGAAGCAAAAGAATTTCCTTCACAAAAGCAACTCACCTGTGCAAGAGACAAAGCCACAGGAGCTACCCAAGTCCTTGGAAATAGCTTCTTGTGGGTACCAAAGCCTACAACAAGTTCATCAAACTAAGACAGGGTTTAAATGGAAGTAGATGCCAAGCAAGGCACTCCACTCCTGCCTGTGGGGAAGACAATGAAAGAAGATGATAGCTGTAAATGAGCACAGTATTTTAAGATATTCAGGTGATTAACCTAGATCCTGAAGTGACTGGATTCACTTAAAAGGGCTTTGTCAGCCCAGTCATGGTAGCTGGTTGATATCTTTTACTTCTCTCAGCAGAAGAGGCTTACCTAGTAAAAGAGCAAACCGTCAGTAAACCAGAAAAGGATAGAACTGTTCAGGGCCTTATAAGAGAAATACCAATGTGATACAACAGGAGTCAGGATACAAAGCTGAAGAAGATGCAATTCACACAGAAATAAACTGAGCTAAGTAAAAGGTGAGTTTCCACAATTTAAAAAAAAGATACCTTCACATACCCAGTGCTGGCAAAACACAAATTTTGACTATGGAGTAAGTGACATGACCTTTACAACAAAGCACTGCTATCAGCCACCCATCAGACCTGTGTGTGCAATGATGTACATCTTCACCAGTGTGAAAAGCTCACAAAAAGTCTGTATACTGCATGCACAAATAAATTAAAATCCATAATCTCCAGATCAGGTATATACTCAGTGTGATTTGTCAAGCATTAGGTGTTTCCAAAAGGGTCTAAGCTTTGTCTGTTCCTTAAATTAGAACTACTTTGAAGTAATTTCTTTAGCAAAGCTTTAGTAGTGATAAGTTGCACAAAAGACAGAGGAACCCACAGAAAGCTCCAGAACAACCTAAGATAGTTTTCCTGTTAATGTCACTCCGAGAAATCCTACAAAAATTCAGCAAGTCTTCTGAGAAGCACTCTTCGTTAGATTTGCTCAGCTTTATTTCATGTTGGTTAAATGGCTGAAAAGGAACCTTCTCCCTTTACATCCCTGTTCTCCTCCAACACTGTTTGCACCATCTCCTCTCTGGTGATAACACCACGCCAGAACTGCAAGTCTATATATAAATATGTTATAAGACTCCCGTAGCACTCAGCAAATCTGAGATTCAACACATTTGCAAGAAAGTTTAAAAATCCTGTGTCATTTTTAAGCAAGGATTTCAACTCTCATTTTCTTCCTATTTTGTATCGCAAACTCCAAACACGCTGCATAGTGCTTAGACATCTAACCCACCTTATTTCTGAGCCATCTAACCTACAAGTGGATTATTCTTTGCCAAGACAGCCTGAGCTTCTAGGACCCTGCTAAAAACATGCTTGCTAAAGACTGCCTCTTCCACAACACACATTTTGCTATGAATGGCCTCAATGGTGCCAGCACCAGGCGTTGTGGGAGGAAATGAAACATCTAGGAGAAGATCCCCTGCTGTCCTTTGTATTCTTAAGGTCTCACTCAAGCATACATCTGTAACAGCTTCAAACTACGCAAGCTGAACAATATACCATGTTATTTGTCTGCTTTACACATGTTCCAATACTGAGAACAGTTGTCACAATGGGCAACTGTTCAGATAAGTGATTTTGCCAAGTTTTTTTGCCTCCCCCCATGGTTATACTTGAGAAAATGAGTCCTGCTTAAAAGAAAAGCTCTACTTTAAATCCCTTGAGAGATTCTCAACTTTTCCTCCCTTAAGAAAAATTTCTGAGATCCTCCTATGAAGAAAGAGGTGTGACATGATTATTGCAGGAATAATTAGATACAAAAGAATGCAGAAATTAATAGGGAGGAGTGGAAGTGGGGCCATTCCTTTTCGTAGCATCTCAGTGTTGAAGCTCCGCTAAGATGCATTGCCTGGCTGCATCAGCAGACAGAAACAACCATCTCTACAGGGCAGTCCAAGTCCACCTAGAGTCATTAGAAAAGCCATAAGAAAACTGGCTTTTTCTCCCTCCACTGGGTGATCTAGAGTGAGGGAAGGTGGAAAGAGTAAAAAAATCAATACATTGGTTTCTACTGTAATACTTCAGTTCCTTTAAGAGAAAACAAGAACCTAAAAAGAGGATCTCCTAAATGAAACAGTCTTTTTTGGAATTTTTCAAGTTTCTCTCTGCACACTGAAACTTTTCAATGCACCAGACACAAATTTATGAAATGGTTCTGCTGGCCCAATACAGGGCCATTTGGTTAAAAGCAATTCCAATGAAGAATTCACTCAGCTCTACTCAGCTGTAGAAAGCAGCTGATGCACGCCTGGAAAACAATTCTATGAAGATCTGCACGAACGTCTTGCCTGCTTTGTTAGATGGAAGAATCAAACTCTGAACTTGCAGAAAAATCTCTCTCTGCATCTGGAGTTCCTCAACAACTAAATGAAAAAATCAGCATTTGAAATGTAAAGAGCACAACAAGGATACTATTGGTCAGATTCTCAGTTACCTACTGCCAGGAACAGCCAGCTACTTTTATACTACATTAAAAGGTTTTGAAAGTTGACAATACTGAAGATTCTCCAAAAGCACATTAGAAACATGATGGACATCCAAGACAAAATTATCTGAGGATAAAAGTAGATTATTTTCTTTTAATTGTGAGGCACAAGTCTGTAATCTTTTATAATAGGCCATTTCTTCATCGGGAAAAAAAAAAAAAAATCAGATGAAAGCTTGTTTCTCATTGCCTGCCAGGTTTTTGCCTCTTATGGTACAAACTGGATCAAACAGAAATGCTTTCTTTTGTTTGTCTGTCAACAACTCCTCACTGCTTTTATTTTCAGTCTCCTGATTTTCATTTCACATGGATAGTTTGATTTGTACAAAAAAAATAGAGTTTATATTGATCCAAGATGTTCACATCTGTAACATATTAATGGGATTATGCCAACATGAAAAATATGTAGAAAACATGGCAACCTAAAAATTACTTTCTGATACCAAGTAAAAAATATGAAACTTGGCACATTAGGTTTTATGATGCAAAAATATTTTACAATCTCATTCGTGGACTGATCGTGGTAAGAAGCAATGAGAGAGACATCAGCTTTGTTTAAAAATGTAATTCTTTGATAAAAAGAAACCTGGAAAGCTATCTGAGCTCATCAGTATGTGTAATTCCACAGACACACATATTTGCTAGTGCACCTATCAAGGAATTCAGTCAATTTTACAAAAAGAAACAAACTGATAGATCTGGAGGACAAGGTGTAGAGAGCACAGACACAGAATAGATGTACAGCAGAAACAAAGTTAGCACAGGCTCTCACGTACTTCACTGGGGCCTGAAGAAAGCCCACCTATACACATATATAGTTCTGATTCTCATACACCTTCATGTATTTTGTATCCTGTCAGGAAAGTGAGCAAGACTGCCTACTTACCTAGATCTATGTTGTGGAAACATATTACATCTTATATGTTACTGTGCACCAACCAACACATGGCTTCAGTCTACGCAAAATACCGACCCAGTACCTGCCATCTTTAAAATTCCCTTGCTAAGATTAGAAATAGTGAAGAAAAGCATAAGAATATTATTTCTCTCAACTCCTTCCAATCAAGACAAGTCTCTACAAATTATCACTAGAATCTTCACCTAAAGAAACTGTCTCTTGAAGGCACTTGCCACTCAAGAGAAGCTGGAAAAGATTGGGTTTAGATATTAAAGGAATGAAGAGCTGACAGCCAGGAAGAGGGACTGGCTGGAAAAAAAGGTCATGCTACTCTCCAGCAATTTTAAGGAGTATCTCACAGGAATGCTCCCTCTATGTCATATGCTGTCAAGAAGCCAGAATGGATATAATGCCATCAATCATGTATGGAAGAAAATATTGGAGCTACAGTTAAATATACCAGAGCCCGTTACCTATTAATCTGTTCATTTGTAGCTCCATGACACCAAGAGACATGCTTGGGAAAGGTGAAGACTGAAGCCTATGATAATATCTAATCCTGATAATGTTACCTTTTGAAGAAAAACTCACCATTCCCTTAGGGAGGTATTGATTTTTTTGCTACAGCAGAACAACAGCAAGACATTGACTATCACAGTTGCTGCCCACAGGGAGCAAAAACCACTAGAACCACAAGAAAAAGGCCAATCCATCTTGGATTGACTGCCAAAGCTAGGAAGAAAAAGGGCACAGCTTGTGAATCAGGTGCTCTCAGGTCAGCACTGGAAGAGTGAACCTGTAGGTGTTCTGGTCATTTGCAGTTGATATTCAAGCTGTCAGAGTGATGGTTTGTACTACAATGAAAAGTCCTCAACAAATATGCTGAGGTACACTGGCTTTACCCAAACTCTGATCAGATAACTTCAAAAAGGTAAGTATGGTTCTTGACTCGATACACAACACAGGCTCAACATTCATCTGCATGACTTGTGTGTGCACGTGTGTAAGGGTATTTTAAGCAGAGAAAGAATCTCTGCATCTGGATTCATCCTTTGGATATTCTGGTCACTCTTCCCACAGGTCATGTCCATGAGCACCATACATATATGAACCCTACACAGCATAATCTGCAGTATACTTAACTCATTCAGAGCCTTGATTAGATTCCTGTTTGCTCTGTAAAAACATATGTATGGGAATAGGTAAGGTTTGAAAAAGGGTTACTGAAAGTGTTATGTAGCTTCATAATCTCCTGGTATCAAAGCTGATTATTCTCCAAATCCAAGGAGTTTCTGTTTACTATAATGGAGATTATGAACCAATTTATGCTGACCACTCAAGGCTCACAAACCTTTCTAGTATTAATCAGCCTAGAAACCAGGTAAAGAGGGCTCTTCTATTGTTTTGTTATTTTAATAAGCAGACCTTTCCTGGATTATTGGTTCAGACATTCTTTATCTTCATGAAAACAAAATACAAAGGTAACTCCACTGCTCCTTCTCTTTTCCCTAAACAAAATTTTAAAAGTTGGATAATTTTCTTTAAAAAAACACCCCAACCTGAGTAAATTCTGAATTTCAATTCTCAGCTCTAGTACTGAAAGAAAAATGAAGTTGAAACTTTGACCCAAAAAGCCAGATTCTTAATTAGTACAAACCTCAAAGTTCCAAATTCATCCAGCATGAATCACTGCCTCCAACTGTTGAAGTAAATTTAGTATACATCAGCAGCACAGCATCCCTTCCTACAAATGAAGGGAGAACAAAGGGAAACCGGATTTTGAATAAGGTTCTGCACTATCATTTTTTGCTCACAGAATAAACATTAGCATTGACTGACATAACCAACATCTAGTCAGGTTTTTCTACTGCAAGATAAATTTGTCTGTTTTGATAATACTCTTCCCACACAAAGCTGCATATTTCCTTTTTGCTTGATGGAGAAGTTGGAATTGGCTAACATCAGGCTTTTAAATGACAATTAACTTCAGCAATGTTCAGAATGTCCTCATTCAGTTATTCATATTATTGAGATTGAAGGGCTTTTTTGTGGTATAATTGTTGCTGTTCCAGATACATTATAACCAAAAAAAGAAGCGTTTTCTATTCTCTCTTTCTTCTTCTTAAAGGACTCACTGAAGCAAAATTTCAGTGAAAGATTAATGCAACTCTGGGGGAGATAAGTTTCTAACAAACGGGACAATTTGAGTATTAATTATCAGCATGAATTGAAACAATGTTCCTCTTTAGGAGGTTTCTATTCTGAGTTTCCACTGTAAGAAGGAAGAACTTGCCTTTTCTTCTTATCTTATATATTATGCTAATTAACAAAGCGGGAGAGGGTATTTCCCCAACCTTCCCTCACCTTCTTGTATGCTTCCTCACACAGATTTTAATTCAGAGCTGCATCCTTTGGGAAAAGATTGGAAGGGAAGGCACGATCTGGCTGAGAGGTGACTTTGTTTTTCTGTGATTTGGGACTGATTCAGCACTACACTTCAATTCTGATTCTTTGAGTATTTACTAAAAAACTGGAAAATGCTCAAGAGTGGTAAGGAGAAAGCTCTCTGAAGCAACAGGCAAGGAGAAATGTAAACACCACATTTACAAAAAGAAAAGCCATTTTTGGTTGCATAGTTCCTCACCCACAAAGGCAGAACAGTCTTTTAATTGCACTTTCTGCAGCTTTACCTTTGGCAACTTCTGGGGTTTTTTTAACACAACTTGAGGGAATGCTACACTATAAATGAATAGAAAAGCATGGATGCCTTAACATGCAATTTTTTTGTGATCTGAATACCACAATTATTCGGTGCACCTTCCTTCATTTCCCCACCCTTCAGAGACTGCTGTATGCAACTGTATTCCATGGCTACAGCTTTTTTCCTTCACCTTAGGAGCTCATTTTCCTCATCTAGTTTTGCTTTCTTCCTCTTCTATGTGCTTAATTTTCTGTTTACCTTTATATATAAAGATATAGATATCTATCTCCATCCTGTACTCTCTCTCTCAGAAGAATATGTGCTCGTTGAAACATCCAGCAGAGGCTGCACAGACCTGAGCCTCACCTCTAGAGCTGAACCTTATGAAAAGAGCATAAGGACACAATTTTTACACTATAACCACATCCTGATGTATGTTACTGCTTCAAGTGTATGCAAAGCAAAGTCTTTTAAGGCAATTTACAAAGAAAAAGACCAGAACAGAAACCTAGTACAAAAAAAAGCAAGCCTAAAACAGGCTTAATCATTTTAGACTTCCTTACATTGTGAGGGAATAAAGAAAAACAGAATTCTTATGTAAGACCGTGCTAAAAATAATTATCTTGATACTGATCTTCACTGTCTTATAACTTTTCTATGCTAAGGTTTCCCAAAGAAATAATGCTCACATGCTCTCTCTCACTCTAGTCATTTCTGAATCAATAGGCTAATTTCCTCAAAGAGAGTGATTTTCCTCAAAACGTTATGACATTAGGTAGCTAAGCTGAGGAGGGACAGCATCAACAGCAAAAGGCTGTAATTTGTGTTCCAGCCTTACTAGACACCAGCAAATGCATGCTTAGCAGAGGTACTGAAATTGTCCTATCTGCAGGAAGCTTCAGCTGGATCTCACATCTTCCTAGACACCAAAAGCTCCAGCTACCAGGCAAATTGTAAGAAACCAGGGTTTATTTGTTCTGCTGCTGGTGGAGCGACTTGATTGAGAACTGCTTTCACAGTTTTTAGAAAGACAGTTCAATTAACTCACATACCTGATTAGCTGCTCTAATCATCTGATTTAGTTAATCTAAATTCCTGTTATTCCTCATGTTTCCCTATTGCAGCATTTGTCTGTGCTCTGAAGACACAGGCAGCATTCATCACATCTGCAAGACAACTGGGACAGGAACAATTCCTCTTACGAAAAACTTATGAAACATTCCTCAAAACCATCCATGCATCATAACATAAAAGTTTATAGAAAAAAATTACCATGTAATTTAAGCACATGACAATTATGATAGAGTGCATAAGGTGTCACAGATGTCTCCCTTCAGGTTATCTTCTGCCAGATGTCTCAGCCAGCAGATTTGAGTAGTAAAAGGTATGCAAAACTCTTGTAAGTACATTCAGTAGTCACAGGCGGTTTTTCCTTGGTCTGTTATTTTGTTACTAATGTTGGTAGAACTAAACAAACATGAAACATTTTTCAAATGGAAAGAAAAATTTACAACAGCCAAAGGATCTGCTTGTCAACCACACTGTTCTGGTTTTGGCAGCAGGAGAATAAGTTGTCTAAGAAATTATTTAGTGTCTTGTTTGAGAACTAAGTTTAACAGTAGAGCTGGACAAAAACACCCCACAAGTTGCAGCACAAAGACAGTGTGATTCTGTATGCCTTACCCAGCACTGGGAATTCTGTCAGTGAGCAGAGTGTAGCACCAGAGTTATTCTTTGGGTAAATAATTCATACTACATACTGCTTTAAGGGAATTGCATGCGGCCCGTTTCCCTCCGTAACTGAGAGGATAGTTTAGCAAATGAATTAAAGCTTTCAATCCTAATGTGCAGTTGTTCAAGAGAACAACAATGAATTCATAATTAGGTTAATAGGTTTTCTCTCACCTCTCCCTGTGCACCCCCCTGCCCCCATAAGAGTGAGAATAAGCCATTTGTTGAGCTTGGTTTGGGTTTAGAACAGCTTTGATGACTCAAGTAATATTCAGCTCAAACCAGCATCATAGAGTCTCCTATCCAGCTTTGTTGAACTAAAAATTGAACATAGTATTAGCAAACAGCAATATGCTAAAATAGCTCATCTGCTGGCACCTCTTGTATCAAACACCTAGAAGGTTTCCCTGTTATTTACTACTCAACTATAGCTACAATCATGCTGGAGAAGCAGCCCACTCTTGGTGGTTTTTCCTTAGCTTTATTTGTGTGTATTTTGGAGAAAGTTTTTCTTAAAATTAGGGTATGAATTAAAGCTGCCCTAGCAGATTTGACAAGGAGGAAGCATTAGTCTACTGTATACCTGAAGTGTACAGTACCTGCAGGCAAAGTTCAGAAGGACAAGTTATCACAATTTGTGAAAAGAACACAAACACTGATTACATTTTAAGGGCAGCTGGTCACTTTTTAACTTTCGAACACTTAATTTTGCAACCCTGTCTGTGCTAGCAGACATACTAAACAATATGAAAGTTTTGGTGGAGGCTTTGGGAAACACAGCTGCCTCAATAAGCAACCTGAATGCCACATCTCATGTCTTTTTTAAAAATAACATTCTTAAAAGTGTTTGTCCTCCGATCATGGATGTGCATCTGCAACTTCTAGTTCCTTTTGGGAGGTTGTTTGGGGCAGGAGAATTAACAATTAGAATCATTTACTAGCTATACAAGCTACAAGACATTCTCTCTTGAAATAATGATACTAATTGTCATGCTCACTAGAAAAATATTAATTGAAAAAATTCCAGTATGAAATTTGATATTTCCAAAGGGAAAAACTGAAAAGACAGACAAGATTCTACACTGGCTATGGACACGTGGGCATTGAATGGCTTGCACAGTTTCAACTAGTGAAAGACTACATTTACCTTGTAAGTTGATTAAAAGTTTTCTTCTCTTTTTCTGCTTACTACTATTGCATTTCCATTGTGCCAGGCTAAGCAATTGCAGGTAGCAACCACCTCAGAATTCACCTGACTGCACGTAACGAGCAGGAAAATGCAAAGAACATTAATTGAATTGCAGGAAACACCCACGATTTAGAAGTGACTCTGAAGTGCTCCGAGAACATATGGAAGGAAGAGGGGTAAGTGCACCTGCCACAAGCCCTGATCCCATTCCTACTGCAAATCCTATTAAAATCAAGACGGGCCCACAGAAGGTTACCCCTTAATCCTGCAATATGTGTACATAATGACACACATTTCACAGAGAACTCTCCCATTGCTCCTTCACTTTTGCCCCACTCCCCTCCTAAAAACCCACCAACCTTCACACGTGTACTGGGGTTTATATCCCATTCCTCAGATCTACCAGTGGTCACCCTCAGATCACACATGGATCTGACCCACAACTTGTCCTGCGTAACGAATTTACAGTGCTCTTGTTTCTTGAAATCCTTCATGTTCTTCCTCTTTAATTTTGACATTTAAAGGCAGACAAACAAGTAAACAACATATGTTCTGCTTCAGTATCTACCTGAAATTCCCATGGCTGCTAATGGCATGGGTATTAAGATAATAGATTGAATATTTAACACAGCAGACATTTTATGAACCCTGGGTTTCCAGGGACTCATTTTGCATCTTTTTCCTTACTTTACAGCAACCAACCACAGTGCAAGTGTTGCTTGTTTTGTTTAAACACGAGCACACAAATTACAGGAGCTACTGGTTTTGAATTCATCAGCTATCTCACATATGGAGGAGTCTGCACCAGAGTGGAGCCAAAACACCACCCTGGATTATCATGATACCATGATCTCACAGGGTGCTGAGCTGCTCCCTATCATGAAACAGAATACCCTATTCCAAAACACAATTGAAATATCTAATTTTCTCTGCTGATACCAAGCTTTCCCATGGTAGGTGGTGAAGTACATGCCTCCTGAAGCTATGATTGCCCTTATCGTTGCCTTCAGTCAAGGCACTCTCTGCAGTTCCAGAAGTGGAAACAAATCTGCAAATATTTATACACCACGACACGTTCAAGTGCCACCATTCTGACTGCCTAGTGCTTCAGATCTTGTTCTGTGCCTTTCATATTCCCTTTCCTCTCCCTTTGGCTTATAGAGTTCTAATTTTAGATTCAGATTTAATCTAAGATTACTGCATCTAATAAGAAATGGTTCAGGATGTTTCCCTCCTCTCCTCCCCTTAAGAAAACCAAGGAACACTTACATTACACACATTTCCAATTCTGTGCACTATGTGCTCGTGTTAGCTGCACGATGGTGCAGAATTGCACTCAGTTTCCTACTAGTTGGGGTTTTAACTTTAGTTTTTAAGGAAAGAAGGATTTTGTGATATTCCTGCAGAAGTGCACATAGACATATAGAAGGAGTCCAAATAAATTCTGCAGCCATTGGGCAGTTTTGGTCAATCTGAACTTGCCCATTAGCAGAGAGAAGCCACGGGGAAGAGGCCCATTATGAATAATGCCATCCCAAAAGAAGCTTCAGATGGAGTTCACACCTTGTCAGATGGCAGAGGACCCAACCACAGAATGCTATTGCCATGAGTAAATCTTCTAAATTAATTCTGTGTGCCAGCACTGCAATAAGAAGGTAAAAACAAACCATCATAATCCCTTGGGGCCAATTTTCTTTTCTCCTGGTTATATTCATTCCTAGCTATCTGCTAAGGGGAAGGGAAGGAAGAGCAGGTGGAAGCAGGGAAGAGAGGCTATTAAAATCAAATACTGAAAGTTGGAGTAAGTGAGACACTTCAAGTACAGCCCTACTGCGAAGAATCTCCTCTGAAAGATGGTTCACAGCACAAAGTTCTGCAGGAGTCTCTCTCTCCACCAGCCTAAAGAGAAAGGCAACCCTGAAATTAAGTGGCTGAAGTTACATGGTGTGACCATCATGATTTACATTTGCAGAAATAACTTTTATCTGAGTCCAATACCAGAATATAAACACGGGAACAGTCAAGTACCTCAGTGTATAGTTCACTGTCTATGTTAACAAAAAAAATCAGGTCCAGAGGTGAAAATATAATCAATGGTCCTATTTTATGCTCAAAACTTACAGATGTAAAGCCAAAGAACAAAATTTTAAAAAGAAAAAGAAGTTGTTGAACTTTGTAAGGAGTCCAGGACCCTCATAGTAACTATGTATGCCATTTTCTTGAACACCAAAACATCAGCTGTAAGGGAGACTCCAGAACAAAGACTACAGCTTTTCCTGCAACAACTCCACAGTTACACTTCAGGGCAACTCAGCTTGCCACTGTTAGAACTGAACATGAATTAGGCTAAATACATACCCAGTGCGTTGAAGCAACAGCTGAAGTCTGATAGTAGCTTGTTTGAGTCTCTGCCAGCATCTTAACTTTTGGATACATATTTAAAACTTACTTAAAACATCAAATCAAACATGCGTACCGTGCAGATTTTCACGCATAACCTTCTTTTCAGCAACAATATTTTGTCTGAATAGCCTTAGATTTTAGTAATTACTCTCTTACAGCCTAAAAGCAGGAAAGCTGTGAGAAAAAGAGAAAAACACTTTGCTATTCAACTGAATTCAAATAGCATCCAAAGCCTTTACACACCTTAAGAGATTCCAAAAGTAAATCTACACTGTCCCAAAGTGATTACTTCATATTATATTTCCTGCACACAACCTGCTGTTCCACACGAATGGCCACACTGAGCCAGACTTTCTGCGACAACAGCCAGTGGCAGACAGGCAGAGAAAGAGCACAAGAGCAGGGCAAGCATGAAGTGATACCACACCAGCATATTCCTGTTTTTCAGGAGCTTTCTGAGCCACAGAGGACATCTCTGCATTCAGAAGACCCTCACGGGCTTTCATTTGCCTCATCATTTCGAAACCAACCATACTTCAGGCATCTGTATTACCCAGAACTGCCTTCCTTCTTGTACGTTTCCAGCCTGCCACCTGATCACTCGAGGCTACCCCAATCCTTGCATTACAAGAAAGTGTGGTTACCTTTTTCCTAGTCATCTTTTCCCTGCCACCCAGGATTTGAGAGTCTTCTGTCATGTCCTCTTCACAATCATGTTTGTCCCAGAGTTAAGCAGCTGGGTTTTGTGCAGAAGTCATTCCACATCTCTGAGTATCCTTGCTGTTTTTCACTGTACCTGTTGTAATGTGAAAATGGGAAGTGCATTGAGTTTCAGACAGGGGACACAGAGGTGTTTTAAATGGGTATGAGTCTAATTAACTCTGTTTCTCGGTCAAGATTAGAAACCTGGCAATCTCAGCCTGGAACTGGCTAATTCTAAATGAACTAGCCCAAAGTCAGGAAGCAATTCAGCATATTAGAGCATCATTTTGCAAGTGCTAATTAACCTAGTTTCATTTTTTTAAGAAGCAGTCTGAGCTAAGTAAAACAAACATGTTTCATGCACATTCTTCTGACCATCTTTTCTTCTGGCTTCCACTCTCCCAGAAAGCTGTCATAAAAGGCTCCCTCCCTGGAGTCGTGCCCTGTTTTAGCTCCACTCGTCTTTCCTCCCCCAGACTGCAACACACAGAGAAACAACTTCTGCAATTCCTCTTCTCTAGCTCTCATATGCCTGGCTTCTGCCCAACAATTTTATAGCAAGGAAAACCCCAACTTAACTCTTCTGAGCCTCCAACTTCCAGATTTCTTCCTCTTGGGATGTCTTTCCCTCTGTCTTACAGTTGTTTTCAGATCTCAGAAATGAGGAATAACATGGGAGAAGGAAAACAGAACTGAAGGTGGGAGGGTGGGAGGTATTTATATAGTCAAAGATACCATCTAACAATTTTTACGACCCCACAAATCAAAAATAACAAAAAAATTCAAGGTCTATATCATACAGAGACATTTGAAGAACACAAATCACTCCTAAGTAGTGTGGAAAAATGGGAATTGTGCTTGAAGTGAGCTAATAAGGTCAACACTATCAATTCCTAGGTACAGAATTCAGGACTAGAAAAATGATCCTTATCTGTTGGGAGTCAAGAACTCCTTAACCAAGTATTAGAGGCCATAAAATTGCTTCTAGGGTTGCAGTCCTAACATACAACTTGCTTTATATTAAAGGAAGGATAAATTTTCCAGTCAACATTCAATGGCACAAAGTGGGAAGACACAGTGCAAAGATCACAGATTTTCATCAGATGTATTCTGAAGGTAAGGATCCTACCAAAACAGTAGCAGTAAAATGCTAGCAAAAGTATGCCATTGTTTTATAACTTTGTGACCTTAAAAGAGACTTGTGGGAAGGCTTCTGAAGTGGTTCAGCTTCTTTCATTAGTAAGGAAATGATTTAATTGTCTCTCTCCTCCTCCAGTTTTCAAATTCAGCCTACACGAAGACACACGCACGCACAGTTGAAACAGGAAAACTAAGCATGTTTCCAGGCTCTGCTACAGCAACTAACTTTACAAAACCAAAACCCAACTCTGCTCAGATACTGGAATTCTCTGAAAAAAAATCTCTAAATTCAATCTAAGTCTGTAAAAAGGTGTAATATGCTATTCCTGCTTGGGTCATACACAGAAACAAAATAACATAAGATCAATTTACAAAGCTAAAGAGGATCTTGCTAAGTCAGAAACATTCAAGTGCTTTCAGACATGGAGGAATTTGACCTGTGCAGTGTCATACTGATTTTGGACTTTCGCGAAGACATTACCCATATGATTTCGAGCTGAACAGGTCTGCTTAAAAACTCCTTAATTATTCTTAAATATTGATGTTTTGGCTGTAGCAAAAGCGCATCTAACTCCTCTCAGTACCTGTTACCTAGATCCATGCTCCCTAGACTGACCAAGATCACAAGGAATGATTTCTTGTATAGCTGAGTGAAATAAATGAAGACTGTTGCCCTTGGGCCACTCTGCAGCACACAGTTCACTAACACAGCACACAAATCCTGTCTTCACTGGTGACTTTACATGCTTGGGACCTCTGAAAGTCCTTGTTTAACAAAATATGGTTTGGGCTTAAATAAGAGCACTGGCCTTGCTGATCTGAGGTAGGTTTAAATCAGTGTTAAAGGCTCTGAAGATCCATTACCAGTTCTCCCACTCACTATTGACTACACATCACTTAAACACGTTTCTCCCCCTTGCATATGCAGCTAGAGAGAAGTGGGTATATTCCATACTGCACTTGCTGTAAACTACATACACTGGGCACTAAACAGTCTGACCAGAAATCTTACAGGATTTAATTTACAATCTTGCATGTTGCAAGCCCCTTGGGGCAGGAAACTCTCATGTTTTATATATCTATAAAACAACATGCAGATCTATGACACTGTATAAATAACAGAGGATCAGATTAAAAACATCTGTAGACAGACTGGCTGATCTATTGTCTTGCTGCCTGCTGTCTCTTCATAATTTTTGGTGGCAGACAAGTGATTTCACACAACAGGATTGCTAGCAGTGCTGATGCAGCTACATATAAATCTACAGCAACACGTTAACAAAAGACCTGATGAAGAGAGAAATTAAAAAATAATAATAATCTGTCCTTCAGGCATGAAGTCCTGACAGGTTTCCATTTGATTTTCATTTACTTTTTGCCAAGAGAAGATAGGAAACATGGATTACTCGAACAAAATAGCTTTGGAAATGTGGTAGGAGGCAGTAAGGACAACATTTCTTTGATTCAGAATTAAGTCTGTTGTGATACAACTTTTCTCTGGCTGCCCAGAACTGTCAACATCTATTCATCTATTGTAAATTACTTCTGTGAAAGCAAAAATAATGTATGTCCTCAACATGGTGATAGTCACAGAAGATATAAAGAGATTCACACACTGTGCAAGTATTGAGTACAGAAATAATGCTAAAAGGGAGGCAGACTGTTATTGATACCAAGCAGGGAAGGGAACAACTACATTTCCAAGAGAGAGGCAAAGAGGAATCCTAAATTTAGAACAAAATTCAGAACTGAAGCCAAGTTACTGTCACCACCAGAGCTGCGTGAACATCTCACAGAAAATCCTTCAACAGTGTTAAACTCAGCTTCTTTAGGTTTAGAAGGGGGAAACAAAAATCAATTCCCATCACGTAAATCTTCTCTGTGTCCGTCAAATCACTATCTAAAAATTAAAATTGAAAACCTTTTCTCTCTGTCCAGCTACATACTTTTCTGAATTATAAGCCTTTCACTTTGAGTCTATAGTCAAACTTTTGGCAGCTGGTCACACGGCAGGTCTGCTGAATGGAATGAGCCTGGGTTTTGCAGTACATCTCGGGCTGCTTGCACAAAAGACAAGCATTAATTAAAAGTCACTCACTCCATCTAATAAGAAACTTCACTTCTGCAGTGCGGAATTAAGAACAGTTTGAAAGAGGAAAATGCCAGAAGTGTGAGACGGTATGAAAAATGTTCTCTTCCAAATGAGATGATCCAAAGATACCCAGTCAGATCATTTCACATGTGAGCGCTTCCCTCCACCTTTCCACGTTCTCCTCTCAGACCTACCCATACTGAATCTCATCCATTTTCCTCCCTCCTTCCAGCAAGTAAACCATGTAGTGATTATACCTTCTACAGTTGTATTCAAAAGCATGGTGTTTTCTATTCAACTTTAACCACTGCTTCTCAAATAAACACTTTGAAACCTAACAAGCAAGAAAATGTTACGGAGCAGAACACTTCTCCCTTTACTCTTCTGGGAGGAGCAAGGCAGACACATATGTACATATGTATGAAGACATACATATAGAATCCACATAGCTTCCAAATGTAGAGGATGTGAAACATTTACATTGATACAATTTTTGTCTTCTGTGTCACAAGCCTGGATACCAGAGACTTTTGTTCTGCAAAGATGACAATGTGCTCAGTCTGATCAGGACATTCACTTACTAAATATCTCCTAAAAAGACTAAGATTGTCTAAAAATGAAATTAGAACATGATCAAACTGTATTCCTGCCTGCTTTACAGCCAGAGGATGCCAGGCCAGCTTGCTAGCAAGGGCTTTGCAGGTGTAAGACACATCTGTTGCAGCTGGCAGCATTTTATATGCTGCTGTATGACTGCGGGTATCCTTAAACCCATCTTGCTCAACCTCCTCCCTATGCCCAGGAAGGGACTGACAAGAAAAGTAAGTCAGAATCTTAGATAGTATATTGCTTACTATAAGAGATTTTTATTAAAACACAAGAACTGCAGCAATAAAGCATCTTAATGATTAAGGACAGAATCAGGTTAGTACTTGCACCAGGATGGAGTCTCTGTCATATTGTTCCTGCTGCTGTGGAGGCAATCAGTAACTAGAGAAGGAAAGAGCTAATGAAGGCATCTGAGTAGCTTTGAAAACATCAAAATCCAAGAGAAATCTAAATTCTAATCCCACAGCACAACACAACCTTTCCAGCTACACACAGTGCTGCAGTGCTTACTAAAATCAGGTTGTGTTTTAAAATGTTGTTCTATGGAAGACTCGCAGGCCATTAACTCCAGGCCTATTTAGTCTCTGTGGATTCATCCTAGATGTGTTGCTGGTTTGCTTATATACCAGGTTGTTTCTTTTTTCAAACTCTAGAGAAAAGAAGCTCCACAATTCAGAATAAAATTCTCAAGAATGCCAGAAACAGTTCACAAGGATAGTTCAGCTCTTCTGTAACAAAGCCTTATTTATAAAACACGCAAGTTTCTCTCTGGAAGTCAGGAATTTAAACAAATATATTTTGAATTGTTTCTTTTTTAGAGCTTTGAGATTCATTTCAATGAGGAGCACAAGCATGTCTTCATTCATTCATTCAGACTGACAGAATCAGAACTTTATTATCTTTCTCTAGAGTTTAGGGGCTCTTCCTTCATTGCATGAAGTTAAAATCCCTCACAATTTTTTTTTGAACACGCTAGGAAGAAGAGCAGCAGCTGTGAAGTTCTTGGCCAAAACAAGAAACAGTTCCTACTAGACTTGGACAGTGGTAGAGGGAAACAAAATAGAAAACCACCATCCCACATGCACACACCCCACGTACGCCCATCCCAACAAAGTCATTCTCTGTCAAAAGATAAAGAAAAATAAAACTATTACCAAAAAAACAAGTCAGTTTTGCCAGAAGACTATTTAGAGATGAATGAAAGCATATTGGGGGCAGGGGGCACTTACAGAAGTGCTGAGCATTCATCTCAACCTTCTGTTACCCTGAAGAAGAGTGATTTCTGTTTTGACTAAGATAGTAATGTAAGTGAAGGCTGAAGAAAAACATTAAATCGGCCATAAGTCTTTCCCCCTCCTTTAAGAGCCGTTAGAAGTTTTCTGGTTTGCTTCCTACTCTGAAGGGAATCAACTCTCAAAATCCTCTCTTAAATCAAGCTTTTCGGCTAGGGCTTCTTCTGACCAGTCGCCTGCATTTCTTTCCCAAATAAGGGGAGGAGGAAGAAATATCAGAATTGTGTATTTTCAAAACTATCTTCCCTATCCTTCCCCTATCACACATTTAGAAAGAGCTTCTCAACCAGATCTTCAAGTACCTCAGACCAGTTAACTGCATGCATTCATTCGTTCATTCATCCAGTCACTAATGGAGTTACAAGCACCTAAAACAGCTGAAACATCTGACTCCTTGTGCCTTTACCTTTGAAGTTCTTGATAAAGGAATCTTTTTAATACACAGAGGACTCGAGGTATGGAATTATTGCTAAATCCCTTCCCTTTTGTCTTGGTGCTTCAGGAAACCAGCTCTACCCTGCACTGTGTCAGTATCCTCTCTCATCCTTCATGCGACTTGACAGATGTCATCTGCTTCTGTTATTAATCCAGGAATGCAAGGCAAAAGTTTAGCTGTTGAAAGGTTTCTGCTTTTTCCTAGAACAGCAAAAGGCTGTTGTATAAGCAGGGAAAACAAACCAAAAAAGTATCCCAAGGATGAGTTTCATTTCCCTCAGACAAAATACATAATCATTCCCATTCTACATATGTAGAGTTTAAACATACAAAATACCACAAAAATGCATAGAAAACTTTAACACATACTCAGTATTAGCAATAAACGATGAAAAACATCTGCATATGAGGATACAGACATGAAATACAAGGAGTCATGTAAACAATGCTCTGTGATTTATCCTCATACTGGGAATTGCAGGATGAAGGCTTTTAATCAGATGGCCTCTAGCAACAGCCCTGTTGCCTAGGAAGTAAACACATGTGTAAATGTTTCTGATAAAGGCATGATATTGCCTGTATCATAAAACTGGCCTTCTTTTTGCATCTCTGTCTCAGAAAATACGTTTACATTCATCACAGCTACATGCATGTAAAGTTACAAAGGCTTTGATAGTT
This sequence comes from Aegotheles bennettii, assembly GCA_013398125.1. Lineage (NCBI taxonomy): Eukaryota > Metazoa > Chordata > Aves > Caprimulgiformes > Aegothelidae > Aegotheles > Aegotheles bennettii. Next base: position 812,553 of record VZRW01013726.1, on the reverse strand, counting down.
TCAGTCCTGTTTGTACTGGTAATTTACTCGACCCTTTTGTGTGTCTAAATTTACCTACCAACTTCCAGAACACAGAGAAACAGTGTTTAGTGAGAATATAATGATTTCCCAATGAATTGTTTCTACAAAATGAGCATAATAAGCTCCTTGAGATACAAATCTGTCTTTATTTTCATGAGATAAAACAGTACTACAAAATAATGATAGAACAAATAAGAGCAAAAGCTCGATGCCACCCAGTTCCTTCGTACTTCCCACTTAAGGAGGCTGTAACTGCTCAACAATTTGGCCATAGAGCAGAGACTGACAGACTTGTACAGAGCGATAATTGCTGGGAATGACAAGCTGACAACACAAAGTAAAGTATCACCTAAACTAACAAGGAAGTACTGAAGATGAGTAGCAACCCATCAGTGCAAAAAATAACTGGCAACATGAAAAGATATTCACGTGTACTGAAAGCATATGGGAAGGGGAGGTGAGTACAGCTGTCTGGGTTTATGGCTTCCTGTTGGAAATTCAGTATCCTGATAATCAGCACTGTATCATTGCATACAATGTGTCACATGTTGTTTAATGCCAAGTCTAGGCCAAATTTTACACTTTCTAGACCCCAGAACAGTTTTAAGCCATCACCTTTAAAGATAAGGAAGATGCCCCAACTTCTGCAAATTCTTTTCCACTGACATTTAGACCAGAGATTCTCAGGCTCTCTAAGCATACTTGTTTGTCTTGAAATCCAGAGGCATTTTGAAGAATTTTCATCTGTAAATGTTCACACAACTATACCTCTAAACAAACACCTATTCAGCAGTTTAGACACCCTAAATGTGTTCTACACATCGTTAGTGATTCTACTAGACAAGCCCAGGGCAAGCCTTACGCTGACCAAGCCATTTTTTTTCCTTAAAAAAACCCCACCACATTATAAAATGGCTCTATTTTATAATAGTGTCCCAAATCCCTCTGTGACAAAATACTATTCACCCAATGTCAGTCACAGTTTTATAACAGCAAGAAACCATAAAAGCTGCAATTGCAAAAGCTTTTTCTATTGTATTTGTCATGTTCATAAGGATGATTTTGGAAATTATGCCTAATAAAATAGCAATACACAAACTTAGACATACTTGTATGAATAGAAGATACACATAGAAAAACAACTATAAACTGTAGAAAGGATGGGGAGTAGAAAATTAAATTTCATGGGCAAATGACCAAGCGCACAGCAACCGGGACAATCTGGTGTTATGCTCTGCTTTAGTACTCAGGGTAGGGTCAAGAGAAGCATAACCCAGAGAGGAGGGACACAGGAGGATCACTGAAAGCAAGCACAAGTCAGTCAGGCCCCAAGATTTAGAGTCTCTTTAGCATGAGAGCACAGAGACACGAGGACAAGGGAGCAGAACACCTTCTGGTATTTGAACTGTATAGGAAGCCAATTCACCCCTCAGAACCACCATACCTTCAGCTGTAGGAATGAAGGTTACTGACACCATGTGCTGTGCACAGTCACAAATCATGAAGAAAACACGATGCAGCCTCTTCTACTAAAGAAATTGTCAAACCAGGATACTCACAGTGCACCATCACTTCATTTCTTTGCATAAATGCTTAGGAATCTCAGCAAGACACACTGATGTACACAAATTAATTTCTACAACAATAAAGCTGTCTTTTTAACAACGGGGTGCAGATTCAAGAATAAACTTAATATTTAAAATAATAGAAAATCAATTTATCAACCACTGTTTAAGCTACTCAGAATAAAATATTCATCTAGCACAAGATCTGCTATCTCTTACTTGTTTTTTGAAGTACAGGGGCAAAGAATGGTAATTTTGCATGGTTCCTTTGCCAGTCAGCTAGTGGTTGCCTGGAACTGTAACATCCTCTGCTCATTTTGTCAAAAGCATCACTTCTGGATGCTGATCTTTCTGGATATAGTCATTGGAAAGGGTGACAATGAGTAGTTTCGAAGATCTAAACAAGTCCTGTTTTTTTCACACTCTATCCAGAGCTGAAATGGTGGGCTTAAGAACCACTCTTCACTAGGTCAAGAAGATCAACAATTCCCAATATGGCAGCACTTCTTCCTAAAGCAAAGGCAGATGATCTTTGCCATTGAGTTTTGGTGTGGGGATGAGTCTCCATACAGTTTCACCTGGAAGGAAACAGCTCAGAAGCCACCATAAGAAGAAAACCATGCCTGAATTACTGAGCCAATCTAGTCAGGAACAAGTGGATTCTTAAAATGGGTTATTTACTGGAAGAGTTTTAAAGCTCCAAATTGTGAAACTGTCTCTGTTTATGTGCTGTGTTGAAGAAAGTCAGACTTGGCACATGTTTCTCATTAACTGTACGAAAGCAACTCAGTTTCCCTAGAAATCCCCAGTTTCTACTCTGCAATAGGGTAACCTAGAAGGCCCCTAATTTTAGCTCTCGGGTCTGAAAGGGTAGCACATACATAAGTAGTGCTGAGTGAATGCTGCTGAAATGTCTATGATTATGTGGAATGCTGAAGCAAATTGGCTTTCTTGGCATATACAACCTCATTAAAATCTTCAGAATAACGTCGAAAAGCAAGGAAGTCTCCTAGATATGAAGCATTTATATAGCCCTCTTAAACATCTGCTAGTGCAGTCGAGTGACACAGTGTGTTCTCACACCCCAGTCACATAGCTTGTTTCAAACTGGTCATAGCAAAAAGCTCCCCCGCTTCGCAGCCCGATACGTTGTCTATGTGCAAAGCACAGGCTAACGTTGGCACACTTGCAGAATAACGCTAGAACCTGGACACAAACTATTTTTTAGATTTGTTATTTCTTCTGAACAGGAAGAAGTAGAACGGGGCAAACGCATTACATAGTTTGCCTGGCACTGTCTGTAACAAAAGTAGTATTTGGAAAAGTAGTGCTGCATGCTTTCCTCTGATTTTCTCATTTTCAGGCAGATTAAATCACTTTTGAACTGTTTGCTTATTTGTTGAGAACAGCTTTCAAGATGAGGTAATTAAAGGAAACCTATCAATTTAGTATATATTTTCAAGTTAATAATGTTGACATGCTGTTCAAATAAACCTCCAATTTACTACAATCTGTTTTTAGACAAGCCCTCCATTTTAACCTCCAAATGGAAGGAAAACTAAGTGACTTTCCTCATCGCACTTAATAGAGAACATATGTTCAGAGATAATACTGTAGGCTTGTTCCGAGAAGCTGTTCTTCCTCTGACAGAGATGCAGTGAGCTTGCATGGGAACACTGATACAGAATGAAAGCACACACTGCTGAAAATCTTGTGCACTGCAGAGGTCACTCCAGGAAGAAAGAGACCACTGCTCGGAGGAGCATTTACACACACACACAGACACAAGCACCCTGGCCACAGGGGAAGAAAGAACCTGGTGTGTCTCCTGGCAGCTGGAGGGGTCAGAACCAAAAGCCACCTCAATCCAAATTTTTCTCCAGGGGATGAGGAGTGGGAGCGAAGGAACAGAGAGAGGATGGAAAGAAGGAAGTTGCCTCTACCATCACAAAGCATGAGAAGCAGCTCTGGAATACAACTGGTTTAAATCTTTGCATTACACACTCTGGAATAATTTCAGATGGAAATGCTACAGTAACATCAACAGTAACTTCCATTTATTTCATAAATATTTATGGAGACCATGTTTGTTTTTATAACTTGCACAAAGGATGTCACTGTCACTTGCTTCTCCAGGTCTCAACTTTTTAACCTCCAAAAGAAGGTTAATTCACTTGCCAAGGCCACTGTACTCAATGCTGGAAAAGCCAGTAATAAAACTCAGATTCCCAAATCCCAGTCTATTCTTTGATTCGTTAGACCATGCCTATAAACAAGGCAACATTTTAAATTGTATCTAGAAACAAAACAAAGCCACTTCATTCTATAGTCCTCAATGCCATGCCATCACACGATGAAGATGGAGGCCAAGTACAATCACAGCCTGTAAAAAAGTAAAAACAAAGATCCATCACCAGAAATAATGTAGCTGTAGATTTATCTGATCCTACAAAGCCATGACACATCAAACCTTCCAAGTTCATCCCAAGCAAATCAAATTATGACAAGAACCACTGAACAATTCTCCAGTGTGCTTTGGAACAGCCCATGTTATAGCCACTCGCCTGAAAACCAGAAAGTAGACGTTGCCTTAGCAGCAAGAAGCAACAAAAATGCATGGTTAGAAAGTGGCCACATGAGAAACCTGAAAGGCACATCCTCTGTTCGTCCTGTGCAAATCCATCATTCAGCTCACAAGAAACCATTCAAAAGTTATATTTTAGATCAGAGGAGTCTGACCCTGAAGGATACAGCTAACATAGCCTAGACCTTCCCCTCAAAGTCACCACTTAAAGCCAAACTCGTCCATTCAGGATCAGTCGTAGTATCTTCAGCTGACAGCCAGCACTGACTGCACAGGTATCCCAAATCCTGACCCCTGGAACAAGTACGGGTGAGCAGACCATGACAGAGTCACAAGCTGAACACCATAACATTCACCTAGACAATGAGAGGGAAAAAAACCAACCAGAAAACCCATACACACACACACCACAGACAAAAGGCTGTATGCAAAGATTTCGCAAATAAGCTTTAAGTTGTGAATGGCCAAGCTACCCTTAAATCTTGGGATTCTTGGCATAAATCTACATCAACATAGCTGGGGTCTTGCTTTTGTCTCAAGAACAAAGTAAAACACTAGCAGAAGTAGTGAGAAGCCATTCTTCCACAAGCCCTTGGTACTGTTCAGCTTACCAGGGGATGAGGCATTAGTACTGTAGTGAGCACTGTAGTTCTTGCTCTGCTTTATCAATTCTCTCAAGACACTGGACAGTCTGTGACAGAGTTGTGGTGGACCAGCACTTACTTTTTAAATTCATTTTTAAAAGGCCATCATCCATTTCTTTACTTACACAGTTGAACAAGATCCTGAATTTGGGTGGGGTTTTTTTCACTGTTTTTTTTTTCCAGTTTTTTTATTATTTCTTTTTAAATGCAGAGAGTGTCCCACGCAGTGTGACAGATGTTGTTGTCAGGAGCCCCACCTCAAAATGCTGGCAGCACTGCAGCTAGCTTTAGCAGTGACTATGGTTCAGATTTCAAAAGTAAAGGTGGCAATTCAATCTGTGGTGCCTAAGCTTACACTTAGACACCAAAATATGGACATAAATGCCTAAATAAATGGTTTGGTTTCAAAGAGACACAAAGTCTTTGCTGGCCAAGGAACCTCCTATCTGCACCCCCAGTTAGATACTGTAAATGGTTCAATTATCAGAAGTGTTTGTGCAAACCACTTCCTTTTAATGCAGCAGCAGCTGCCTGCAGGTCACCAACTAACACGCCTAAATAGTTACCAGGGGTCTGTCTTTAAAACACGAGGCATTCACTGGAAAAAGTGATTTTCTGCACAGCCTCCCAGCCTCTGAAAACAACGGCAAAAGAGCATGATTTCAGTCAACCAGGAGAAGTGGGTTTGGTGGTGTTTTTCCTTTTGTTTTTTAGGATGAAAAATAAATAGTACTATAGAGCAAAGCACAGCACTTGGTCTTTCCTTGCAAGAAAGAATTAAGTTTATGAAAGAGTATCAGGAGAAATATCTTTTTATTTAATAGTTCAATAATTTAGACTAAATGTCCAAATAGAGGCTCAAAAACTTTCTTTGCCCAAGATCTGAACCTCGAGCCCTTGGTCTTCTGTTGCAATACAGGTCCTAAATATTTATGAAGACACAGAGAACAACAGAATTGCCACTAGTGAACCCTCAGCATGGACACCAGAAGAAAGGGGACACTTTAGATGCATTTAACTTCTGTTTTAAACACAGGCCTGAGCCAGAGCCCAAAATTTCTGCCGTAATTATACACAATCTCTTGCTCCAGTACACATTTGGTGCTCATTGCAGATCACATCAAAGGAGAAAGCTGAACCTTATGCCAACTCCTCACGCAGGAATAACCAAAGCTGCAGTCTATACGAATTGTGCCTACTCAGACCAATTCCTCAGCCACACAAATTGTGATGCTTCAAGGGACAGCATATGACAGACAATCAATCGTGAGCTCCTGCTGAGTAAAACAGAGGTTCAGAAACCAAGCAGGAGAATGCTTCATTTCACATTCCTAGGTAAACATTCTAAGCAGCTCCCTGGAAGGTTACAACCTAAAATGTAGAAATTGGAACACAGAAATGAAATCTTGATGAATACCAGTTCACAAAAAAAAGCTCATCTGCATATTCCAAAAGGCACTTGCAGTTTTTAAAGACTTGCAGTCTTGCAAGACTTTCATGTCATGTTATATTCTTTTCAAGTGTTATATTTTTTGCAGGTATCTCACAAAATAATTTGAAATGTAAGGTGTTTTAGTCTGCCTTATTGTTTGGAAATCCTCACAGATCAGTGTTCAAGAAGTCACCTGGGCTCAGAAACAAAGCTTGGAATATCGGGGTGTGGAGGAGAATAACTGCAACATGACAACATATGCAGAAATTTCTCCAGGCAAGATGATTTCCTAAAGACTGAATCTGCAAGCTCCAGCTGGTTTGTCACACGTATTTCTTAAAAAATACAAAATTACGTACCATTAAGATGCAGCCCAAAGAGTTCAACAAACATGAAACTTTGATAAATGTGCAAGTTAGAGTTTTGCATAAATGCCACCAAAAAAAAAATCATAGGTCAACTTGACATAAAATTGCCATAAAGCACCTTAGATTTATATAACTCAAAAGACAATTTAAAAAGATGTTTTCTCATGCACTTGGGAGAGATTTTGGTTTTAGTAGAACTGTTTTCAGTCTGTCCCTATAAAATTGACCAGTTTGGCATCCAGAGATTTTCCACAGCTGAAAGCAAACAAGTCTAGGAGCAAGAGTATGTCACTGTATGCAAGTTGAAAAGCTATTTATTCTATTGTTCTAGTTCTGAAGTAATATTTTAAGGTTTGTAGAGAATAAAATCCTGGGCAGTCAGCAACTTAGCTGTAGATGTTTTATGTATGAGTCCTTGTCTATATTCTACCCCCAACATAAAGTGAGCAACAGAGGATGCAAAGTGAGCTGTAAGCAAGCAGTAATCTGTCTGCAGAAGTCACAAGCAGACAGGCACAAGTCTCCTTTATCAGGACGACTAAGTAAATATTTTTGAGTCCTTTGTATTCACAGAGAGGTCCCAGGTCACCCTTATTGCCAGAGTCAAGTGTTCCCAGGATCCAGGAGCTTCCCATAGTAGAGCCTACTCTCCTTAGGAGTTGGTCATATACTAAGTCCAGTAAGTTTCAAACCACTGTTCAAAATACTTGCAATGTCACTTCAGAGACTGGAAGAGCACTTCAGAGAGAATCCAGAGTGCCAATGTTTCACAAAGCTTCGCTTCCATTGTTTTCTGAATACCTGAATATATCATAATCACTATCTGAAGTTTAAATAAGTTAATAAAACAAGACATTAAAGATGTTTATTACCATTTACAACAGTAAAAATTGTGACATTAAAAAACCCCACAGCCTTTGAAGATCTGGGGCCCAATGCTTACAGATATGTGTTCGGGCTTACCATATTTTACATCTGATAGTTACAATGGGAATTAAGATACTCCACATGAGAAATAAAATAAGCATACAGCTGGTATTCAGAGCTAATTTTTTTTAAAGCACCAGTATAATGTGAAGCAGCACATTTTCCAAATGCTGTTTACATCCTAATATCATCATCTCTTAGCTGACCATCAGGAAATACTCAAACACACAAAAGTTTGCAATACTCTTTTCAGAGTCGATTAACGCTCATTATTAGGAATTATCCATATAGTCCACTCCAACATTTGCCAAAAAACTTTATATTTTCATTTTAAAAACTAGCAACATCAGGAATAAATTATAAGCTTTAGCTCAAGCGACCTTATCTTTCATTGCTGCATGATACCAACACAGACCTGCTTCTCCCTGTCCCTTCTGTACTTTCTATTAAAGCAAAGCTGCTGCACCAGCCAGCTGCAGGCTCCTCTGCCTCTGAGACCCAGTGAAATCTCACTTCCTTTTGGAATGAGTCCCTCTTCCCTTTCTCATTTTAACAGTCCCAATGTAACCACAAGATTATTCTCCACTCTCAAATCAAGATCTGGCCCTCTGACATTTTGAGTCATGCTAAGTAGTCCATTTGTCTTTAACAAGATTACCCCTTGATTATCTCTTTGGAAGGCAATTGATCAATCAATACTAATGAATTAGTTGAGAGAAAGGACCTAGTATCCAAATGTACGTATTCAAAATTGAATTTCACATGTGCCTTTGAGTTCTGAAATATTTTTACTGAGGAGTCCATAGAAGTGAATAGCTTACTAAGTGCCAATAGCTTCATTATGAAGCATTAATCACCTTTATGGTGTCTTCATACTGGTTTCTCAAGGAAAACTGATTGAAATATGGACAGCAGAATTAGAAAAGTGATATTCTATAGCTTTAGCACTCACAACTGGATTTTCCCATGTCTACAAAAGCACTAATATGACAGAAGTAATCAGGGCATTCGTACCACTGCTGCCATCTACAGATTGTCCGATAGCTAATGAAGGTCGAACTGACACTACCACATTTTTCTAATCAAAGTACTGACAGATAGGTGGGCAGGAGAGATGGATTGTATTTCCTTAGAAATCGAGTATCTAAAAGATTGATCTCCATTGAAAATAATCAATAGCTTCAAACGTTGTTAGGGGAGGCACAAACACCAAGAGATTACACTCTCAGTCTCATTTCCTAAAGAAATGAGGCTTGCAATGTTTAGTTGATTCTCACATATGCACCTTTCAAATAGGTTTCATCTGTTAGAATATTTTAACGTCATACTGCAACATCTTTCAAATTGTACTTACTTTAGGAGAAACTTAAACCTTGTCACATGAAGCTGACCTAGTAACTCAAGAAATCTTGTCGAGCCCTTTTCAGCAAAAACAGCCAACTGTTTAATTCCTTACCCTAAGCAATTTAATTCCCCTCAATGAGATTACTTGAGACACTGCAGACTGACTGTCCTGCAAGCACTTGCATTTTCCCCCTCAGTTGACAGAAACCTCATAAATTACCACTTGGTTGTTATCCTAGGGAAAATCTGGGCAGGCAAAGTGGCTTTTTCAGATGCCTCAACTTCAAACACCATTTAAAATAAACCAAAAAAACACTAAAAAATAAAGAAAGCCACAAGTGGTGTGAAAGTGTTACTAGTATGAAAGCAGCATATGCCTAATTAGCTGAAGTAAAATGAAGCAGGCTCTCACTATAGCTGGGCAGTGCTGCAGGAAGAATGGTAGAACGTAGGCAGTGGTGACACACGACTTCACAGATCTTGCTCAGCTGTTGCATGTAGTTCTTCTTAAAGAGAATCAAATAGCATTTCCTAAAGTTTCTGGTCTCAATCCCCTTTCTTTAGAATTTGAACACATCCGCAAGCATTTCTATCCTAAGCCCAGACTCCTCTGGCATGTTGTACTTGGAACCATTACATTCCTGTATCGGTAGTATTATCCCATTTCTGAACATCATCCACAACCACTTAGGGCAGTTTTAAATTAAGGAACACAAGAATCGAGTACTGAGTCTGAAAAACATGCTTTTTCATTTCATAGAATCATAGAATGGTTTGTGTTGGAAGGGACCTTAAAGCTCATGCAGTCCCAACCCCTCTGCCATGGTCAGGGACACCTCCCACCAGACCAGGTTGCTCCAAGCCCCATCAAACCTGGCCTTGAACACTGCCAGGGAAGGACAGCCACAGCTTCTCTGGGTAACCTGTGCCAGTGTCTCACCGTCTACACAGTAAAGAACTTCTTCCCAATATCCAGTCTAAATCTACCTTTCTTTAGTTTGAAACCATTCCCCCTTGTTCTGTGACTCCATGCTCTCATAAATGTCCCTCTCCAGCTTTCCTGTAGGCCCCCTGCAGGTACTGGAAGGTGTTATAAGGTCTTCCCAGAGCCTTCTCTTCTCCAGGATGAACAACATTTCCCTTAAGACTCTTATAGTTTTACTAGTCCCTTACTCTTTCTTCTTGTTTTCCTCCTCTTAAGCACATTCATGGTACCTCTGAGCTGTGGAAGGCTGCCTTCCCTGAGAGCTGTGAGGCAGCTTTCCGTCTTGCAGGAAACTGTTACACTTGTTGGCAGCAGTGTCCAGTGTCTCCAAGCATCACCTGGAGCCAGACCACCCCATACCCTGAAGCACAAGGCAGATGAGTCTCAGAGAGCCTTCTCACAGAGTTTCCCCTGCACTGTCTTGAAGTGTGTGACCAGACTCATTTTAGCACATCTCTGAGTGCTGCTTGGGAAGTCTGACATTTACTCAATTAGTTTAATTCCATTTCTTCAATTGACAGCAGTCAATCTTCTGGCTAACCAGCTTCAGGATCTCAGGTAAACCTCACCCACCCCTGTCCTGAAGAAGCTACTTCATGTCTTTGCCCTGAAAGGAAGCTTCAGCAGACTAGGATTCAAATTTTGTCCTGCTACTGATTGTATTGTAGCCATTTGTTAGTGATATATTTAATGAGGTCAGCATAACTCAGCATAATGTACTCCTAAATATATTTAATATTGATTTCCTCCACTTCGCTAGCAAAGTAACGTTGGACAGACTGCCAAAATATTAATTCATTTTCCAGGCATTTTTCTCTTCCTAAGGTTAACTCCAACAGAGAGATTGAGAAAATTTAATCTATCATCTATGAAAATGTACTCTACATCCAGGTGTTCCACTATTTCTGCTTCCTGGTATCCTCTGTCACTTTCTTCACACCATGAAACCCGGCTCTGAGCTCTTCAGCATTTGCCTTTCCTTTCAGGTGTTGCCAGTGAAGAATCTACTTCTCCTTGGTGGCAGGCCAAATCAGCCCTCATCCAATTGACTGGGAGGACATTTTAAGCTCAGAACTGCTTTCCTCAAATAGTTACAGAAGTGTTTTTCCCAGGAAACCTTATCATTAATTTCATCATTTCTGGCTAAAACCCATCAGCTAGTGTCTGTTCACAAGCCTGCACAAAACACACTCCCCCTTTTATACAGCTGGTATTGTATTCGTTTTATCAGCCCTTGGGTAAGATTACATGTTCTCATGGAGTTTCAACTAAATGTTGGAGTAGGTAAACTGACCAATGTACTTCAGCATCTCCCAGACACAACAGCAGCAGAACTGGGAAGAATCTTCCCTACAAAACACCCTGATCCACATGTCCCTTACAAACCAGCTTGAGGGCTGCTAAGTTTTCCACAAGGCTACATTAAACAACACCGAAAAATAAACAGAAACCAAAACTCCAACAAACCAACCCACAGGCACATCTTATTTCTTTCATCCCACAGGGGAACTCCACAGCAGAAAGGGACCATTTGGAAGCAGTAATACCAGCATGCAGGGTTTTCTTTAAACACCATCCCAAACATTGCTTAGTTGTGAGTACTGCAGATGACATTCTGAGAATCCAGGAAACCCAGATACCAAACCAACAGTAATTTCAACTTTGATGCTCTTCATGTCTGCAATGTTTTCTGTACCATTTGGTGTGTTAACATAAAACCTAAATTAGAAATACACAGTCAGTGCAACCAAACCAGCTTTCTGAAGCATTTCCCTTTACTTTTCAAGTATACATCGCTAATTACATATGAAATTATGTATTTTTAATATAAACTGGGAGTTTTCTCTCCTTGTTTAGTAATTCCAATGTATTTAATTAGTTACACTGATAGAGGTTTGCCTGCACAGGATCTGTTCTTAATGAGAACAGAATAAGCTTCCGAAGCTCTGTAATAAATTGTTCTGAAAGCACATTCTGCTTTTCCCCAAATGTCTACCATTTCCCTCTTCCCAGCCTCTTTTAACTGCCCTCTCCTTCCATCTTGCAGCTTACTTTTAAGTATTTCTAAAATGATTTCCTAGTAAAAAAGCACAGTCTAATATTTCACAGGTGCACTTGTGCTCTCTCGGGTAAATGTATCACCCTGTCATCACCATGGTCAACACATTCCTCACAATCACATTATCAGCTGCTTGTGTTGTTTCTGTCCTTATGGGGTGGTTGGGAATGCACGGAACTGCTGTGTGAAAGATTTCCAGGTGCAAGGTTATAGCTTTGCATCTGTTTTTCTTCTCATGAGAGGATTTTTTTCTCCAATCTTTATAGGATTTCCATGTGCTCTTATTATGTTATCACTAACATCTGAAATATATACAGCCTCTTAAAAGCAAACTAAACACTATGCAGAGTGAAAGCAACACTGGATTACAAAATTAAGATTATTTTTATTAATATAAACAGTTTAAATAAATTAGTCCAGTCTTATACTTCACTATGATTATGCTACCCAGCATTCCCAGCTATTCTTCACTGTCTTTTAACTCTCAGTTACTCACCTCCAAACCTCCTTTTACCTACAACCCAAGAGCTATCTTTCTTACAGATCATCAGTGTAAAAAGCAATCATCACTTAGACAACTCAGTATGTGAATTGCCAAATAATTTCTAACAACACAGCCAATTCTAAGTTATATTTAAAACAAATAAAAAAGCTCATCCCTCCAGAACTTCAGTGGCAGTTGGGCCCACATCTGAACTTTGCACCTTTATACAAGATGGGAAACAAAAGATGTATTCAAATGTGCATTACCTCATAAAGGTCAGATTTTAAGTCTGGAAAACTGGAAACACACTGGAAACACTGTAATGCTCTCATGGAAGACATGACCTTGCAAGCAGTGATTCTAATTTTCCATAGTTACATAAACAGGTACGTTAGGGTTTTTGCTTTGGCTACCAAATTGGTAAGGATTTTCACATGGATTTTTCTGATACTATATAAAGTTTATCATCTCAGGAGACACCGTGCCCGAAAGACATCCTTTGGCCCACCCTATCTGTGCAGATGCACAGCTTTTCTACATCTGACTGCAAGACCTCGTTGTCATTGGAAGTCAAGGAGAGCCTGAACCATCCCAAAGCACACTACCAGCAGTAGATTAACAATATTCTAGATTACAACTGAATAAGGGAGAATGACACTGCAAATACAGATGCAATCCTAGGTTAAATCTGTTTGTACAGTAGAGGAAGTTGTCACAGGTTAAGACAGAAATCTTGAAGTTTTTAGAAGAGGAAAAACTGATTCTAAATTAACAGCAATATATTTACATACCTTTTATTTTCAAGCCCTATGCATTTCATTTGTTGCAAATGAAAGGGATTTTTATTCGATCTGAACCTATTTTAAAGGGTTCCTTCCCATCAATTCATTGGCATTTCAACAGCACTAACTGCAGGAGGTTTCCATGGCTAGATAGATAAATGGAAATTTCATGACAAATTATTAAGCTTGGTCACTGAGTTTTTACAGAACAGAAGGTCTGTCCCTTCACTTGCCCCACCTATAACATAGTTTGTTTAATTAGATTTTTTTTCCCTCTTCACATGGTAGGTGAGGTAGATAAGTACAGCACATTGGCCTTCTTTAACATCTCCAAGCACTTTCATTTTCCAGAATTCATTCACATACCAAAGTTGAATGGGGAAGATTCTGAAATTCTCATAAGCAGACCAGAACTTCCACTGCATATCAGAAAAAATGATCAAATTCTTTTTAAAAGTCAGTGTATACTTTAAACTCTCCCCAGTGAATATAGTAGACGTGCCTAAGATTTATTTGTAGGTAGCAATCCCTGCATCTCTTGTCACTCAACTAAACAACACACACATTTTTAGTATCTGTTATGTCACAAAACAAGACTCGGTTAGAATTAGATCATGCCAAAACTGGAGTCCAGAAGATTTACACTCTGCCAGATTGCATACAATACTCTTGTTACAGCTAACACACAAGCCAAGTTCCAATGAATACACTCTTATTAAATATTTTGAAATTCTGTAACATTAACCCTGCTTTGGATCTCAGACTCTGCCAGTGCTCCCTGACAAATAGCTTGCTGTTACAGTACCAATTGTGCTGCTGTTAGCGTAGATGATGGGTCATATTTTCACTACAGTTTAGAGGAAAGCTTGTAAGAAGTCATAGCCACAGAATAGGAACAGAAAAGGTATGCTCAGGAAGGCCTATTTTCTCCCAGGGCTGATACAGCTTGATTAATACTCCTTATCATTGAAGAAGATACTTTTACTTATGAAAAACAGCAGAATAAAATAGCCAGTCAAAAATTTTATAATTTGAATTTTAACTACAAAATAATTTTGAAGAGTAATTTGAAACAAAAAAGTAGAAGGGACTACATTCTTAAAGGAAATGTTTTTTATAATAAAACTTACTAATTTAGTGTCAAATAAAGAAAAATGTGAAATAAAAGTACTGTAAGCATAAGAAGAATATGTTCCATGTATAAGAATAATATTACAATAAAGCAGTTGAACATTTACATGTAAAATTGAAATTAACTTCAGCAAGGGACTTCTGAGTAGCTTTCAAAAGAATAAGTAAGTAATATTAAAATCTACTGTCTATCTTCTGTGGATACAAGCCATTAGAGAACAACTACTTGTAATATACTTTTGTTCATTTTGCCTACATTTCACTGTCAGAGCAATGATGCTGGGATCTAACAACAAGCAGCACAGTAACAGCTAGGTGATGGTAGCTTAGTTCTTCTCCTTTTTAAAGGGATCAAACACATTGCGTTCTTACCAAGAATAATTTTACTTTCACACACAAAATTATTTACCACCTTCCAAAGAAAAAAATTAACCCTCATTTTGCACTGTTTTGTATCAAACTAACCTATATTAAATTTTTCAGTCACTCAGAGGAGACTTTTGTTTGTCTAATCCATCCTCCAGAGATCCTGTTGAGTAGATCAGGGATTCTGAAAAAGCAACTGAAAGACCAAGCCTATCTTCCAGAAAACATTAAGCAAAGCAACACACTAATCACTCGTAGAAGGGGAAGGAGAGCAGCCAAGTGACCTCTGAAGCCAGCCAGTAACACAAGGACAAGCAGCAGCTGGGCTCATAGGGTTGAGATCTTTCTCACCTGTGTTGAGCACAGAGAAAAAAACCAAACAACAGTAATTCCTGGAGACCTCAGAATATACAACATCCCTCACATGGCACACATAGCAACAACCAACCTCTGATGCCATGGCCCAGTAGTTAAATCTAAGGTCTTGAAATAATCACAGGGCTTCTTCATCCATGACACAGTGAAAAATAACAGTACATTTTCTGGCACTATTTTTTCAGCATAGAGGAAAATTAATGTTTCAAGGAAGAATATTACCTGGGGAAATAAGCATTTTTCTTTCATCTTTTCACTAAATTTTATAGTTGGAAGAAAATAAAACCTTACTTCTATAAGAGTCTATTTGGTTCTGCTAAATATTTGAAATGCAATGTTCTATTTGTGATTTTAAATTCATTCCCATTATATGAGATATTACAAAATAAAATTTCTCATGGTTTTCAATTGGAAATTCACATACTCATATAAAGCACATTATGCTCTGTGTTACACTGAGTATTATTTAATGGCAGGTTTTCATATGCAAATCCAAAGTGTTGAACTGCAATGAAAAACTATGAAAGCTTTGATTTTTACCACCAATCCAAGGAGAACTAGAGTAAAAATTCGATACACAAACAATGGCAAGAGGATGGATAGATGATGGATAGATGTTTATTCAGATGGATAGACAGGAAACAATGTTTTGTTTTTCTGTTGAAGGTTGTCAGTGGTTCAGCAACCCACCAGCCCTTTGAGAAAATCATGCTGTACTATGCAAAGGCTCTTTAAATATTGTTTATTGACATAAAGCACCTTGGACCCACAGAAATTCCTGATGGACACAGGTGGGAGACAGTAGTGTTGAAATAGCTGAAGAGGATGTTTTTTTACAAAGGGAGTAAGCCTTTTAAAGCATTAGACTCGTAGATACATATTGAGATGATCCCATATAACTAATAAACTTGTGGATCAGCAAGAAATCTGCCTTTTCACAAAGTAGAACAGTTTGTGACAGCCACAATCTCCACAGTCTGGGAGTGCAGAGGCCTGGCGACAAACTGCAAGTCACCAAAAAAAGGCAGCAGAAGAAGGCATGATCATAACTCTGCTTTCAAAGCAAAGTTGAAGAATGAGAAGGAGCAGGAACCTACTACATCCTTACTATATGATAGAGTATGTCTCAGAGAAGTGCAGACACTTCTAAAGATGTATTAGGCACAATCTCTTTGGTACAGAGATTTCCTTTTCAAGGGAGTGCAGCCCTTCACTGCCTCCTGTGAAATACTATTAGAAGAAATGTCTAGGATAGATCATCAAATTTTTCACAACACAGAAATCACCATGTGGAAGCACATAGCTTCCTCAGTTGTCAATATTTGTTCTTAACAGAGACAATGCCAAGCACTTCATGGTAAAATTAGCTGTAACAAAGAACTATATGGAACTGTATCCCTTGGAAATTGATATCTACATGTTTTATGTAATTAAAAATGTCAATCTGTAAATTTGCATTTACTTATACTAGTGGCAAAATCATGTCAGACCTGTAAAAGTGAACTGCCTTAATATTTGGAACGAGTCCTCTTTTATTCTCATGACTTGCAAGTCCTACATACAGGTGAGCAGACAGATCCTGAGATGGTATCTGAGAATACATCTGTACCTTTTGTCAAAGCTAGGGTGAACTTTAATGGTTCCATGGAAATACACATTCACCAGTGCTCTAATACCAGAAAGCCTGGAAGTACATGCTCAAAATAAAATGAGTTTTACACAGTGAAATAAATTTATACATGTACTTACACTTAGGTGCATACTTTAGGGCTTTGTTGAATATAGGCCTAGATATTCCAGCTTATTGAAGATACCTTTTATTTCAGCAGATCACTAGCAAGAACTTGATCTGAACAGATTCTTTAAACTTTTCTATATGTGGGATATGCTTGTGTATGTATCAATGGATGGATGGATGGATGGATAGATAGATGAATAGGGGTAGATATTTTCCCCCTGTCTTAAGTATGACAGGAATATGAAATATTGTTCTGTCAAGCTATATTCTAATTTCTTCTACCATAAAAATATTAATTGAAGTTGAAGACATTTAAAGACCAAAACATATGCACTAAAATTCCAGATTGAAAATAGCAAGAAATTATAATCTTTCAATTACAAATAGTAAAATACTAGTATCTTAAGGAAAATGTCAAGATTTAGTGACACAAAAGGTATGTGTTAGTGAAAGCAAGATCACCTAATGTAAATTGTTGACCAATCACATATAACAAAGACCTACACAGACAATTCTGCAATTATGGCAAGGAGCACCATTAAAACAGGAATCTGCAAAAATAATGTGTCTGAGACATTTCACCGAATCTGCATATTTACTGTCTCTTAATGATCTTTGAATAACATGTTTAGTTTGCACCTAAAAATGATATACGTATACCTAGCTATATAATTTAATTACTACTTCTGCACTTTCTCTATTAGCTACATAGAAAAATGGAAAATCACCATAGAAAATATATAGATAGACAGATTAACTTAATTGTACTTGCTGTTAACACCTGTAGGCTAGTTTCTCCACTGATATTATTTGGTATCGCTCCACTAATTTCAAGAGAAGTATGTTTTTTCCCAGATGAGCAGCTAGCATTGTTCTCCATAACCAGATGGAGGCAATTTAAAAATAGAGTATGAGACTCCTTAGAGAAATTATTAACGTTGCATTATAGTATAATTGTGTTTTTAAACTAAACTGTAAAATCTGGCATGGAAGTCATTAGAGCTAGAGTTAACTCACTGGTTTTGGACATTGCAACAGATAGTCCTTTCAGCATAAATTCTCCTTTCACCTTAGTCATTCAGAAATCTTCCTCACATACTGGTGTTTCCTGCAGCCTTTGTTGGCACAGCTTAGTTCCCATTTCTCTCCAGCTGAAGTAAGAGTTAATGCCTGGATTGTACTGTGGCTGCATTTTCCTCACAAGATACAAATTCTTGGATAAAGTAGGAAAAGCTCAAAACTATTCTCAATAGTGAGGGAGGAACTAATAACTCAAGGAACATGACATTTTTATTAAGCACCATAGTCTAAGTTTCTTCAGGAACCAGCTTTAATAATTTGGTTGTACATTGCTCTGAAGGGATTAATATTATTTACTTATAAGCATGGCTTGAGGCAGGACTGCTAACACATCCTGTACTCTTTCATCATCTCTGCATCCGATTTTGGCTACACATAATTCAGAAGAATCATCACAGAGTGATTTCCCAACTATCTATGTGCCTTCAAGCACACGCAAGGGAAAACCCTACCAAGCATAAAAAATGGCCTTTAATATAACAGTACACCTTTTGAGATGCTTCCCTAAACTAATTCAGAAAAGCAGATGAGCATTTCTGTCTGTTTGTTTAGAAAATTATAGCAAACTCTACACTGTCATATATAAGATCAAACTGGGACCATCTTTGGTATTAATCACTGCTGCCCATATAGATGTTACTTTCTATTCTCCATGTTTTGTTAAATGAGGAAACAGAAGGAACAACAAGAGGAAACAGCTTTAAATTGCAGCAGGGGAGATTCAGATTGGACAGTAGGAAGTTTTTTTTCACTGAAAGGGTAATTGGGTACTGGAATAGGTTGCCTAGAGAGGTGGTGGAGTCATCATCCCTGGAGGTGTTCAAGAGGCGTCTGGATGTGGTGCTGGGTGATGTGGGTTAGTGGTGATGTAGGTAGGAGTTGGACTGGATGAGCTTGAAGGTCTCTTCCAACCTTGATGTTTCTATGATTCTATATATTTGATAATATTCTTGACAGCTTGCTCTTGATAGTTGGAGAACGGCAGACTTTTAAGAAAATGGCATAGTCATAAGACTTCTAAACAGTGCATTAAGATAGAAATAATATATTCAAATGTAAGTGTTCGTAATGTGTCATTGATAAGACTAATCTGAGTTCTAATACTTTCAAAATGCCTTATAGAAATAACTAATTTTAAAGGTACATCAGCTTCAAACTCTTACAGAATCTTTTAACATACTGTTATTGAAGTAACATCCACACTTGTGACAACTGAGTAGAAGCAATATTGCTCTGTATTTGTAATTTATTTACTTTTTTTGCCTGATTATCAGAAGGATTTGCACCTACTGGAAACCTGTTCAGCAACAGGTTTAAGAATACACACTCTTAGCCTCTTTAGGACTTAGAATAAGTAACTGATCTCCCATTGTCACAGTAGGAATTCAAGAAGGGACTTCATGTTTAAATGCCATAATAAAAACTAAAAACATTTCTAATCCGGTTGAGTGTGTTTGGCACTTTGTGTAATTTCACAAGCACAAAATCTGAAGATGCAGGTATTGTAACAGCACAAAAAACCCCAAGATTCAAACCCAAACACAAAACCTTCCTTCAAGATTTTCACTTGAACAACAAGGTAACTACATGAAAGGAAGAAATGGAGTGCAGACAGGGCTAAAGCTTGCAGTAAGGATAAGTAAAAGACTACATGCAGAAGACAATAGGGAGATATCAAAACATTCCCTCCTACAAAAGGGAGAAGGAGAAAGTTTTATTCGAGTGAATAATTATCTCAGGCATTAGGAGAAGGAAGTAGCTGGTCCCAGCCAAGAAGGAGGAAATTGGCTGTAGTGGATTAGCAAACAATTGCCTGGTTTACATGAACTCAATGTACTTCAGAGGTCACTCTGGTGATTAACGAGTTTGGGTCTGCTGTCGATCATAAGAAGGTTTTCCTTGACACTTTGATAAGCTAGATAAATATGGTTTAGAGATTGTAATTTGGTGGAATTTTCCATATTAGATAGCCAGAAATGAAAGAGGTATTGTCAGGTCAAAAATAATGGCTGGTGACAATGGCTGTGTCTCTGTATTGACACTGCAGGCACACCCAGAGCAGCTGGACACGGGAGCAGGTGCTTTACTAATAAAGGACATGGTGCTACCTGAGGAAATCAGTAACAGAGTTCAGAATGCCTCATGACGTTACAAATAAATACACCAACACACAGCTATCATAACACCCAATGTGGGTATCATAACACAATGTGTGGAAAATAGGAAAAATATAGAAAAACAGCATTATAGGCCTCCAAATGTAGAAAAGCCATTAATGTGGCAAGTTCTACTTCATCAACGAAATGTTTTGAGATGGACATGAAGGTGACAATACTTGGTTTGGCTTGAGCCAGTATGAAAGCTTAATACCACCAAAAGGGGGAGATTCTGCTTTGCTTCCCTCCCTTTCATTCCCAGCCACAGATCTTTTACCACTAAAACTTTGCACTGAGGCCCACTCCAGATCCCCATGTTCCTGTGTACACACACAAACACAAAGAGCTCATTCAGTGCACAAATCTGACAGAAGACAGCTTGCATATTTTTCCTGGGTCAGCAGGGAGAAATTTCTGTCTTTCAGTAATGATGTCCTACTAGATTACTAATTTGGATTGAGCCATGTAATTTAATTTCATCCCAAAGGTGTGCTTTCATGAGATACTGGCTTCACTGAAGTGATCTGGGATTTAAAATAAAACTCCAAAAATTGGATATTTAAGCCAGATCATTTCAGTGATCCAGTTTACAATGCTTCCTAAAAGATACAGTATTGACAGAACTAAGGAGGAGTCAATTGGAACATGACTAAAAACAAGCCACCAGGGGAAGGAGACAGACTTTCTTAAATTGGCTTTCTTGGGAAAACCAGTGTTGGGCAAGCTGACACCTTTTAGCATCCATGTATTTCAGCCAGTACAGAGTTCAGTTATTTCACTGGTGGCACACCTCCGTGCCTATTAACTATCCATTCTTGCAAAGTAAATTTTATCAGTGATTCTTCCTTTTCCAACATTGCTCACACCGAGCGTTTCCACAGAACGAATGAGCCAACATAACATCACTCTGCTCCCTGAAGTGACCACCTTGCCTCCTCCATTCACCTCCTCCTCTCTTGTTCTCACCACAGCACTTGTGTGAGCCCTGTGAGAGGTGCTGCAGCTCCCATCAAACCACAGAGAACTATTCACTTTTTTGCTGGATTTGTATTCTCTGGTTTAGTGAGTGCAACTGGCTTATGGCAGGATCAGACAAGCACAATAGCCAGCATCAGGGAAGCAACAGGAATGTGTGGTCAAGAGAAGGGGGAAACTGAATTGACCCTTTCAGCAGTGGCAAGCCACTAAACCAGGCCAACCCCAGAACGAGAAAAACAAAGCCTCACCCTGGCTGAAGATAATAACCAATGGCTCAGTTACTGCTGGCTGTAATATTTGGCTCAACAGCTGAATTTAGCAGTTTTGCAAAGTTTTCAAAGAAAGTCTTTTCACCTTCCATATTTTCTGGGTATAAAGGGTGTGAGCAAAGAAGAATTGCAGTTCTCAGTAAGAGAAGCCCACCTGCTTGGCAATGAAAGCAATGCTCCTGCACCATGGCAGGCAGCAGTAATGGGGAATATAATTTGTGTCTAACACTGTTAGTAGTAAGTGCAGTGATACAGCTAAGAATGTGCTTTTCCGACTGAAATCAGTGCAGACAACTTTATCAGATGGAGATTTCTCTCCCTGCCCTTCTGTCCCCTCACTGACCTTATCACACTTACCATCCTTAACTGCCTTCTAGGGCACACAGACCTCCACTCACACCAGATGTGTGATGGCTCAGTGCTCTTCAGGACCTTTCCTAGAAAGAAGCAGCAACACTACTCCTGGTCACGGGGAAGGGAGGCTGAACATAAAGCAAGACAACCAGCGAGGTAATACAGACCCAACTCTGCGAGGAGGCCAGAGGAAAATGGAGCAGAGAAAAGGCAATAGCACAGGGGCAGAGGCACAGTCCCACTCAGAGCCAGACTGTGATGGAGCATAGCAAAATCTAGTGCCACAGATAGAACCCTGGCATGGCAGGAACTAATAACTATATCGTGTACATTTAGAATTGCAGTATTGCCCTGTATCACCATATGCTGTAACCACCCACTACTGACAGCAAGGATCCTTCAGTTGCTTTTTTCAAGCATGAAAAAGGGATCCACTATTGGCTGGGTTCTGTCTGAAGGCCGTGGGAGGATAATGGCTGCAGGAAATAACACACAGCTATCGGCATCCTAACACCTGCAGTTTTACCTCCATTACAGCGTGACTCCTCTGGGCATAAAGAGTCAACCTGTTTGAGTTGTACCCTGCAGATACTTCTCTAAATACAGGATGATTTTACATGATCTACATCCGGGGGTTTTCTTAAGTAGAAGGATCAAGTAAGTCTTACTCTTGTTAAATTTTGCCATGGAACCAGGCTGATGCCAATTAAGCCACAAGCATAAGTGTCTGGCTTTTGTGGTACAGCAACATGCCATGTGAGGCTACAGCAAGAGACACAGCCAACAGCCCAGAGTGCCCAGTGTCTGTGAGTAGAAAGGGAATTGGTCAAGTACCTTTCAGACCTATTAAAATATTTTATTTCATGTAGTCTTGTGTACTTCTAGAAAAGCCAAATGTAGCCACGAAGAGATTTATTTTCTTTTAAGGACATCGTTTCCTTCGGTGTATTTGAAGGAAAGGGGATGTTAAGCACTTTGCAATGAGTACTGGATAGCTCTGAGAGCTCCAGGCACTCAGCAGTGCATGGAGTACTGCCACCTTTTGGTCATTTTCTGCAAAAAAAGCTTTTTCCTTATTTTTTAAAACCTCACTAGCGTATAACATTTTTTCTTTTTCCATAAAGTCTTTCTGTCTTGGAAACTCTCTCTCCCTTCTTTTAACCGAGAGGTATGGAGAGATATTCGGAAGGATATTTAATCTCTTTCGTTGTACTTGATTATTAGGTCATTTTCTTGGTTTGCAAGTCATCTTTTTTTACAATGCAGAGAAGGCCTTGTGTTTGATTAATGAGAAATAAAACCATACTAATACAGTTTTATTCAGACTCACGACAATGCTGCTATATGTGACTGCAATCTTTAGATACTGCTATCCTTGTCAGAGTTATTAAATATATCCTTCTTTAAAAGAGGTGTCACAAATAATAATAACCAGTAACCCTGCTCTAAACCACAAGATTGGAAACCAATATCCTAAGAAATTGAGAATGTTCAGTATGATACAAAAAGCTACCAACACCCATTCACTCCCACAGATATTTAACGCAGGGGGTTGTTTTTCTGTTGTGAAAAAGAGCCACATCGTGCATTCCTCTGAAGTCACCAGGAATTCTCACACTCAGTCAATATAAAACCACCATTTACCCCACAAGCCACATTTCAACTATTTCAAGACTAAATCTATCACTGGCCTTAGCTTTCATCTTCCTCTTTTGTCAAAATTTTCTAGGATTTAAATATAATCCAACTAGAAAGAGCAGAGATTATTTTTCAGTAAGTACTGATAATTTCTCTTGTGTTGGTGTGGTATAAATACAGACAGCATCCAAAAGTCTTACAGCCACTGGTGTAATAAAGTTCTTTTTTTGGTCTGATTAAACATCAAATAGTTTTAAAGGACCCATTTATAAAATTTGAATTTCAAATGCTTATTTCACTGCTGAAAATCTTGTATTATGTTCAGGCAGCTGATCCATAAATCCTCCCAGTCCTTAAACTGCACTGGCCAAAGTACAATCATTCATTAGATAAGGATAGTGACTACCTCATTTTAAGTGAATCCTAGTAGCTGACAGGCAGTGGAAAGAATATTTTCTAGTGTGACATGAGCCAGAAATACCATTACCTAAAGGAAATAGCATTGAGGGGTAGGAGATATTAGGCAGGGAAAATACCTGCATGATGATGACTGTGAAGGAGGCCACTCAGAGCTCCTACACAAGCAATATTTCTTGCATAGCCTTGGCTACAATCCCAGACTATATTCTGGCACTCACATATAAATGTAAAAAAAAATATACAGTCCATCCTGGTATATAATTTAAAACTTAAATTACAAATCCTTACATATATTAATCCAACACTTGTAGGCTACTTACTATGAAAGTCCACTGTTAGATGTTACAAGGAACAATATTATTTTACTGTATTGCTTAAATACATTTGGCCTTGTGATGTATAGAAAATTGATGGTGTAAATCTGGATCTTATGTCTCATTTGGCAAGAAGCAGATATTTCTAAGGATTTTAATCCTCTGAGGACAAAGTAATAGTTCAGTTCCAATTCTTGCAAGTTCTACACACGCCTAAGGTCTTGCACGACACAACAAAATCAATGGGAATGTTCATATGATGAGATTTTAGGCATATCCATAAAGTTGAAAGAACTATGGCCTTGGCATGTACATGGATATAAGTAGTTTTACAATGAAGTGAAGGGCCTGTAACAACCAGACATGTTCTCCATAGAACCCAGAATAAAATCAAGGACTTCAAATTGAGCAGATGTTTCAAAGTGATACTGAAGTATAAATAATAATAGCCTTCAGGATTGCTTCCCTCTGGTATTTAATTGTTTAAAGTTTCACTTTCTCTATGTTTGCAGCTGAAAAAAAAAGAGAACTAAAAGAACAAACTCACTATATACATTTTTAGGTATGCAAAATCTTTTGGAAATTAAGAGGATGTTTTGAAATTACTGTTTCTCTTTTAGCTCTAGTGCACAACAGAACAAGTTTGCAACAATTTATACATAAACACATTATGGCTGCCTACCTGTATAAATGCCATGATCAACATATGGATGTATTGGGATGGAATGCCAGTGTGTTTTGCAGCCAAGCCATGCATCTGTACAGCCTGGCCTAACAAGGGCTCTGCAAATGTGCAACAGCAACCATAGATAAGGTTTCTAGAAGGAATGGGCTCAGATATATTAGAACAATTTTGCTCTCAGCAAGGTGGAACCATGCTCTCCAGGCAGTTGTTATGGAGTATATATGGAGTGCTAGATAAAGGGGAGCCTGCGCAGGGTATGCAAGGCCTACCTGCATGTTATCAATCACACTTTGGAGAGCAACTTATTTTACAACAGTAAATTGGAGGAAGTGGAGAAGGGCAAAGGGCAATATATTTCTGTAGAGCAAAAAGAGCAGTCTTCAGAATTTCTTAAGTAAAAGCTTGAAGGTTATTTTTTTTTCCTTCATTTAGGAAAACCAAAAAAAAAAAAGCCACCCAACTTAAACCATACTTAAATAATACAAAACAAAAAAGCAAAACCACAGGACTGAATACAGGCAGATGAGAGCTACATCTATCACACTAACCTGAAGCGACTTGCGTGGTGTGACATGTTCTTCCAGTGCACAGCCAAGGCAGGAATAAAAAGCTTAGCTCAAATTCAGTCTGGAAACAAGAGGAAAATGCTTTCAGTTACATTTTGGTCTTGTCCAGAACAGTTCTGTTGGCATTCAGGATGCATCGACAATTTTTAAGCTATGGGGTGCCTCCTGTCAGTTGCATTTCAGCCCCAAGTGCAGCAATAAGGTCAAGAGAAGTTTAGAATTTATTACAGAGAAAAGATTGCTGCTGTGGGACCTCTCTGGCATCGAGCCCCGGAGAGCAGAAAGCAGCCCCCCATAACTGCTGGTCTACACAATCTCCATTGTTCTCTCAGGTTTCACAGCTGCAAAGGTTGCTTCCTCTTCCAGAAAGCAAGAGCTCTCCTCCCTGCAAAGCTGCACAGCAGCTCCACGACAGGAAGGATTTTTGTCTTTCTGTCTCATCTGGGGGGACAGGGGGTGCTGGCCTTGTACACTCTTATATCGCCCTGCCCCAGAACCCAGGAACTTGGCCCGAATAGCCCAGTGGGTCACAGGTGGCTGGGGCTTGATAAGGCATTTCCCTCTCTGTGTGCTAGCCTTGATAGAAAGTACTTGAAGGATACACCTCTCAAATTATTTAATATTTTTTTTATTTAATCAAAAACAACTTTTGCCTTATATAAGAGTTTGAAGATAGGCCAAGAATATATGAATTAAATATTTTAAAGCCCTATTTAACTGAGTAACTGTGCTCCCCAGAGACACTCTGGCTAGTTCTGTCTAACAGGACCCTTCACCTAACAGTTTCCTTTCATGGAAGGTGCTCAGGCTAAGCATGTTTCCCAAACTTTTTAGTAACCTGATCCCTTTCTACACTGGAATTCCTCCAAGCTTCCCGGCAGTTTGAAAGGCAGGATATTTGCGGCGTAAGGAAACTACAGTTTGAACAGATCTCTGGAGTTTTAACAAGGGATGTAGCCATGCTGTAAAATGGGAGCTGTAGACCTGGTATCCCAATCCCCTGCTATGGTGTGGTGCCATCTCGTGGACACCAGCGGTTTCCAGCAGAAAGCAGAGGAGGCAAGGAAGGTGGGAAGGAGGGCAAGAGAGAATGGGTCGTTTAAGAGAAGAAAATAAAACCTCTTTCATCTGCCGTGTTCCTGTAGTAGAGCATTCAGTGCAACTTACAGGCACCTGAGTATGGAATTACAATTGCATGTTTATCCTTGAGTGCCTTCATGGGCTTTTCAGGCAGCATATATGTGAAATCTGGGTGTGACTGCTCCAGGGAGCTCACACTTGAAATGTGGCCCAAAATCTGAAGTTTAATCATGAGTAAAAAAGGGCACTTAAAAAAAATTACTAAAATAAAAGAGGTATAAGAGGTTCATATAGTTCTTCCATATAATTACTATCCTGTATAAGTATTTGTGCATAATTTTTCATATTTAATACAATTTGAAGTAATTAACTTATCCACGAACATTTCTGTTAGCTAGGTACCAGAGAAAAATAGAAAAAAAATTTGTTTTACTTCACAAATTTGTTGGTCTGAGAAAGACAATATGTCATTGGGTTTTTTCCAATGAAGTGATTCCATAATATTCCCAAATGATCCCGTTCCTCTCCAAAGGGAAGTGAAACAGTTTTGATTTGTAATGAGTTAAAATCACAGACTTTCATTGGGAAGCTCATCTGTCACGCTGCTGAATTCCCACTTCAGCTGTGCAAAGGCATTATTTTGTCAGTCCAGTAAGCTTTTAGTTACAATATTTCCCAAAATAAATGTATCACTAAGCAGCAACTCCTAAACCTGCATCCAGTCTGAATCTAATCTTTGGCAATAAAGTAATAAAAAATACTATCCGGATTAAGGACTACTTTGTTTTCCTAGGTAGATCACAATCTCCTTCAATGCTTTGGTTAATTTTTGTTCTGACATGACTGGAAATCCTTTTGCTAACGGAAATGTATCTGCCTTTATTAGATTAGGATTTGGCAGCAAACTCTGAAATATTACAGCCTGTCATATCAGATGACACCAGGGCTTAAAACTGAAGAACTTTTTGCATTCCTTTAGTTACACATTCTAGTAGAGCTCTGCACAAATTCTCACATCTGAATTTTAAAAAAGTCTCTCTCTTGCTTTCTGCCCGATGCTGAATGAGCACAAAGAACTCCGGAATTTTATTTTGTTCAAAAAACTCAGTTGTTTTTAGAGTAGAAAAACTTGGCATTCTGCCATCATGGATCTATGTGTTACAATAAAATTCACTTTCTTGAGAGAAGGTGTCCACACTCCCCACAAAATGTAGGGAATTCAGGCATTCAAGCTAGCCAGTTTAACAGACTGACACCTAGGCTGACAGTAAAAGATGCCAAAAAAAAAAAGGAGAGGATCTAATATTTACCACCCACAAGCAGTTAGGGGTCTATCCTTACTCGGGATTCTCAGCTACTGGCTCTTTTCCAGAGCTGCTGTCTGTGTCCCATCAGCCCCTTCTCATACTTAGTAACCTAATGGTTAAAGCATTTGCTTTTGTATGGGAAGGTGCATGCTTTAATTCCTCCTCTGGATAAACCGAAGCCTTCCATGACTGATGTGAGTTCTGTGCTTTTCAGGATACACAATCAATACTGTTTCCTCTTCTCCCTCTGGCTCCAAACTAGAGAACAAGAAATTCAAATCCTCTGCTCTAGAAAAGAGCTCTGACTACTGTGAGGCTTTCGGGAGGTCACACAGAAAAATTTTACATGTCGTGTTCCTACCTGTCTTTTCCATAGGTGGATCTAGACCCAGTCACCATTAATAAAACAAAAAACAAAAAAACCCAACCAAACCAAAAAGCAAACCCACAGCCCTTCATATAACGTTTCCAAGATTCCTTAATCCACCAATACAGTTTAATTTCAAGATGGTTTTGTGGACATTCTTTATAAACTAAGTTCTTTAGTTTCTGACAAAAATACAGACTTGAGAAGGTTTTTTTCTCTTTTTTAAAATGGAAAGACTTGCTTGTCAGACACAGTAAGATTTTAAAATGCTACTCCAATCTTAGAATACATAGCTGTATTGACAGAATGTTTTATGATGTGCTCTCGCTCTCCTACTTCCCGCTAAGATTAATAAAGTCCTCACCTCCCCTTTGGCCTCCAGATCTTATTCCAGCAGGAAATCACACCCTAAAGTAAGTGATCCTGCCAAATACTTCATAGATTCTCATTAGCAGTGAAAGTGGCAGGCATGTTTCATCACAGATCCTCCCAAACACGTCCAAGTGAAACAGGAAAAAAAAATACAGGTGCGTTCATCTACATATGTAAGAATAGTCTGTTGTATTAGTACAATACACATGGAAGAATTTGGTTTACCCTGAAGTTTTTAGGAGTTTCTTTTTGTATGCTTATTCCTGCATTACTGCAGCCAGATAAATTATTTCATTAAGACCTGTATTTTAAAATACCACCCTAATATTGATGAAGAAATACTTCATGCAGGTAAATTTCTGAGCATAATTACACTGTACAGCACAACGTATTTGTAATTCCAGAAATATTAAAATAATCAATGCAATGTTTTTAAAAAGCAATCTAGTAGGGGGAAATGCCCAAGGGGATTAAAACAGACAAATTTTACCAGAGATGAGACAAAGTGCTCGAGTGACTCCATCAACCAGACAGACCAGTCTGGGCCCCATGGTGGGACTGCATTCAGTGCCATGTGTGACTGTCAATTTTAAGCACGGTATGACATTGCAGCCACATCTTCAACCACCTCTTTGCATTTCTCTGGAAAGTGGTATCAAATCTGTATTTTGTAGGCTTTTTTCCTTTTTCAAACAGTAACATTTCCAGGACATAACTGATTTATTGTTCTACACTGTGAGTTCCTATTCTAGATTTCCAAGGGGAAAGGAGTCGTATTTTTGCCTTCAAGATTGCTCTAAGAAAACACCTGCACTTAGAATAAGAAATTTTATAGAGCTATGAGATATTGTCCAGGGTACAAGTGGAAATATTAAGAATTATATCCCATCTGAGGCTGAAATGAATATATTTTAGATTTCTTTTTCACTTTTGCACACATGGAGTATGTTTAATATAACTCTCAATGCCTGCAGATGTCTTTAAGGCATAACTGAGATAAATTTACTGTCAAAAGAAGGAACTATGTATTCACACAGGAGCAATTTCAGTCTTATTCCACATTTTAGCCTGAAACCTAGCGAGCATTTCTGTTGCCACCACAGAGAATCTGACATGAAGAAAACAACTCTAATTGTAATCCCATAACCTTTAACTTCCTTTTAACTTCACTCTAGCTGCTGTTGTGACTACACTATAAAAAGAACTGCTGGAAAATCAACTGTAAATGGCACCAGAAAAAATAAACTTCTTTCATTTCTCTCCACTTCATACACCATAGTGATGTAGATGAGATTTGATCACCTAGCCAAGTTCAGCAAAAGATGTGGATATCTGATATACTATCAAACCAAACAGCCCAGCATGTTTTCTCAAGCCAAATTTAGTTCTAAGTAGCAGTGTCCAACATAATGGCTCAGTCCTGCTCCCATGACAGGAGTTTTCTCAAGCAAATGCACCCAAGGTGCAAGAGGCTGGCTACAGTCGTTTAGGTTCCAACACAACAAAGCCACACAGCCAGTCCTACGCTTCCATGTGCACCTAGAAATCACAGCAAAGCCACAGTGCATCTAATTGTTGCCAGGGCAACATATTTTAGAAACAGATACAAGATATTCTGCAGTTTTATAGAGCTTTACAAAGGTTAGGGAAGGATGGTGGTACAGAAGTACCTAATGGTAGTTGTCCTTATCTAGTTTTACAGATTTGAGATAAGAACACGTTCAGTGATTTTGATAGACTTTAGGGTTATTTAAAATAAATATTCACAGATAAGACACCCTTCGCATTTTAACAATGTTACAAAGGTAATTCTGCCTACAGGTCTTCATCGCTTTATAGGTTCCACCCACACTTAAATGTCAAATATTCTTCTGGCTAGCTTCTGATGGGGCAGACACTGCCTTTTCAGTCTAGACCTTTAACCTCTGAAGCTCTGCTGTTTGCATGCTTAAAGCTCCTTCAGACTAACCAAACATGCAATGTCCTTCAACATGATCACAAAAGATTTCTTATGATTGGTTACTACACTACACAATCTGAAAAACAGATATTTATATAGAAACAGGGTTATTATTTACTGTGACTGAGTTTAAGCCTGACTGCTTTAGCTAATACACAGGACATGCTCTTACTTTGTCTTTTTCATTCAGACCAGAACCCTTCCTCCTCTGGGTCAGAAGCAAATACAGTTGAGCACTGTCATTCTGATTCTGCCTACAGGTTTCATAGTAATCTGCAGTGCAATTTGCAAAATACACCATTTTTTATTACTGAAGCTTATGGATTACTTTTCAGGAACAATTCCCTTCAGTTTCTTTTTTCTGAATGTCATTGACTGACATTATTCCTCCTTTGTCACTACTGATTGTCATTATATGGAAATCTTAAGATTCTTAGTCTTTAAATGTTTCTGTTGCATTGCTGTGAAAATAGATCCTCCTGTTATTCTTTAGTGCATAATTTATATTCATTATCTCCCAAACTTGTCTGCTTAAATCTGCACTGTACTAACATGTTTTCTGGTTTTATACTTCAATTTCTATACCGACAGCATTTTAAACCCCAAGATTGTTCTAAGTAATATCCAATTACAACAGCATTACAGCCAGGAAATGAAGTCAATTGTATTGAATAAGATCAGAATTCCTGTTCTAGCTATATCCATGAAACACAACTGCATGCATCTGTCTGTGGCAGTGAAAGAATAAGACCTCTTGTAAATGTTTACAGTTATCATTTTAGTGTCCAAGTTTGATTTCTCACCGTTGGCTTTCTCTTGCTATTTACAAAGGAGCCCTGCTCCACAGAGAACAGAAAAACAGCAAAACTAAGCAGGACACTAAATTCATCTCAGGGTTCTGCTGACATCAGAACCACTCAAGCTTTGCTCAAGAGACTCTCCATGTATTTATAACCCTGTAGTTTACAGTTTCTTCCCATTTACTCTACACACGGGTGACTTACCGAATGTACAGTGACAGCCAATGTGGATCCCAGACATGCTGACAGTGAGCTGGCTGATGGTAGGACCCACACTCCAAACAGGTTTGAAGATGTCCTGGACAGAAACATTTATCATGCAGCAAAAACTGTAGGAGCTGCCTGCTAAATACTATCCAAGTGAGGCTGACAAGAAAAAAGTAACTTAAGAATCACTTCAGGGATGAGAAGAACATTTGGGTTTTTTGCACAAGCAGTACTGGTTTTCCCTTATTAAAATATTTCTTTATTAACAGATTCTGCTGAGCCCCAAGGCAGAACTTTTCTGAGCCATGTACTCAGCCTTTCCTCAAAGCCAGGTGAAGCCACCATTTAATGAGAAATGCTGCACAGCTGCTACCTGCTCAGGTGACCTTAAGTAATGTTATTACAGTGGTTAAGGTAGCCTTATTCCCCACTCAGTGACTCCATGGATGTCCTTTCTACTCTTTTTTCAACATTCTGAGTAGTTCCTGCCTTCTTTGAAAGCCAATACCAGCAAGCACGAGTTTAAGTAATGAGATTATTAGAGGTCAATGCATTGGTCCTAACAGTTTTTTGGTAGCACACAAGGCAAGACACAGCACTCTGTGACTGCAATGAAACCCATACATTGGGTTCTCTGGCTAAGAGGGGGGGACCTGACCAGCCAGGGATGTTTCTGGCATGCATGTTTGTATAAGCATGCTCCATCAGCATTATATCTCAGTGGTAAAAATCTTCCCTCACTTACGTCAAAGCTGAATAATTCTCTAATCTTATCCATAAAATAGTACAGTATTATTCATGTTGAGTAAAAGTTTCTTCTTAGATGGGCTTGACAGGACAGTTTCTGTTAACACTTCTTCAAAGGTCTACAGTAGGAATAAATCAAATGCCACTGGACCATTTTGTGCTTTGTTAGAAATCAGATTTTTCTAGTTTGTTCACCATATTAAAACACTGCTTAGTTAAAATAATCCCACTCTCTTTTAATTGCAGTCAGCCCTCCTGCTCCAAAGCTAGCACAGTTGCTTTGGATCTTCTAGTTGTGTCTACGTGTCTCTTTGAAAGGAACAAAGCTACCCACAAAAAAAAGGAGACTAAAGCATTACAGGAAGGTGTAGATGGCATCTGGGTGACAAAATTCCAAATATTGAGTTCTGAAAATTTTGTCCCAACAAAGGAGCGACTAGGGCAATTTTTTTTTCTTTTTTTTTGTAAGTTGTGGTTTTTATGCTGTAAAGGATGAAGTAGCATTCACTGTAGGTGGGAGTTTGAATGACTGAGCCTACTCCACTCTTGATGTGTGCCCTGAAGCAAGTTACTGCTCTCTCTGCCACACTTCCTTCAACTGTGAAATGAGCACACTGTAGTACCTTCCTCAGAGCAGGGATGGAAAAATAACCAGCAACGTAAACATGTAAAAACTTTTGTGATCCTTAACAATACACATCTAAAATGAGAAGGTTGATGGGACTGGCAGCCCTTGCCATACTATTTTTTTTTTACTACAGTAAAATTAAGAAACTTTCAGAGAAATTACCAGAATATGAAGATGATTTATTGTTTAATCTTTCACTAAGCATTTGTCAATTGCCAGTTTCTGGATGCAGGATTACAGGAGAGTGAACAGCTCTTAGGACCGGGTACCCAAAAGTCCTCCACCTTTGTTAAGAGATTAATTCAAGGGGAGACCAGGAGCCTCCACCACCAGCTGCAGGACTGCATGCAGGCTAACAGGAGCAAGCACACTACCCAGCACTGCCTCCAAACTGAAATAATTAAGAACCAGTTTATGACTCATCTATGATCTGCTGTCTCTCAGTCTGTGCTTCGCTCATAAACAGATGGACTGTAAATATTCATGAAACACAGTTTTTCAAAACCCATTTGTAACCTCGTAACCAAGCACGAACTGGATAAACCTCTGTGAAAACATAAGTGAAACATCTCTGCATGTAAGTGTAAGAAATATGGAACATAACATCATAAACCTTGACCAGACATTTCTAGAATGACTTTAGAATTCGACAGACACTATCAAATGACTTAATGGCACTAAATTAACCCAGCTTTGCAATGACATTTGACAATCCTTTCTAAATTGTTCTTTGTTGTGTACAGAAGATTTAAAAGATTAGGAATGCTTGTTTTAGAAGAGATAGAAGAAAATCTGGGCTAAGAAATATAGGTGGCATATTTTTACCTTTTTTTTTATTCATAAGGCAAGAACAAATGGACATTCATAGTTATGACAAACATATGCCTGTAATGTTTCTGTTGATCTGTAAATTCAATGATGTGACCATTGTTTTGTCTAAAATGTTTCTAATTTTGTTTCATCTTTCCTTTTGCATTTTTTCACTTTGAAGTAAATACACATTGAAAGGTAAAGTCTTTCCATTCAGCAAGAACACCATTAATAAGAAATATGCTAAAAAATAGCAATGCAAATAACTCATTTGGGTTCACTCTAGAAAAACAGGCTGCCTGCAACACCAGAAAACTGTTTCTCCTTGTTCACGTTTGTTGTGAAAGGGCAGAGTTGAGGTAGGCAATGGATCTCATGACTTGTGGAACTGCTAGAGACCTTCTGACAGAGAAACTAGAACATGACAGATTTTTCCATACCGAGGTCTCTAGCAACTCATCAGCTGAGCACAGGATTAAGGGTGTACTGCAAAACCTGTTAAACTCTAAGCAGAATCCATGGGCTTTGTAAATACTGAGACACTCATGGGAAGTGTGTGGCATGCAGATGTTTATCAATCTTGCCTCGCTTAGCTAAAAAACTATGACTGATTCAAAAATAATTTTCCAGATGTGTAAATTCCAGAGTTTTATTTGCAACCTGCCCATTGTAGGATTTATTGATCAGTGACAGAACAGGTCATGAAAAAACGTAGGGTCTTGCACTAACAGAACAGTGAAGTATTAATATAGCTCAGATGGTGAGCGTGGAAGCTGGCAAGGTCGAAAAGTAGACCCTACTACAGCCCAGTGAAAAGGCCTACCACAGTTTGAGTTCTTTTCCCTTCTCCAGTAAGGAGATCAGAACAAATTCAAAATACATCTTGTTTATTCCTTGTCTTGTAGCTCATGAAGAATAATAAATCACTAGGGCAAAATAGTTCCCTATATATTTAATGGAACAAACAAAAATAAAACAATACACTGGACACCTCTGGCAAGATTTGTAGCTGTTGTAATGTACAAGGAAGCTAAGTCTTTTTTGCTCCACCAATGATGCAGCCACAACTGACACATGAATAATAAAATCCTAACATTGGCAAATACAGGTAAAAGAAAATAACCCAGTGGTCCTCTGGTTGTACTCAGAAGGAAGGATAGGCAAAGGCAATGTTATAATCCATGGCCCTTTGAGGGCTGATCAAGCAAGCGGTATTAAAATAAACCCCCAGCTCTAAGGAAACCTACGTTACGCTTCAACTCAAAACATGCTGAGAGTGACAGCTTACAGGGAAGGGAGAGTCAGGAGCTGATTCAGTGGTTCTGTATCATTCAGCTCTCTACCCTTACAGAGGAAAGTGAAGCCATAAGGTATCAGCCAACTCTGTGAAGCAGGAACCATGCAAAAACCTGCTAGAGTGGGGTCCAGAGATGAGCTGAATGCTTTCTGCTTGTTTTTTTGTTTGTTTGTTTTTTTAGTTCATAATGTTCCTAAAAGTATGTGTTCATTGTGTTCCTTTGCAGCCATCTTATTCCAATTTAAAGTCCTGTGTAGCCCAAATATAGGACTATGTTTTCAGGTCTGGAGAGTACTTAGGTTACCAAATAAGGTGCTGCAATTGGAACTAGGTACAAATCTACTGTGGCCCTAGTTTGAAAAGAATCCAAACAACAAAAAACACCCAAACTTGAAAGCAGAGTCTCCGTAGCAGAACAGGAGATTTGAGTTGCATTATATCCACAAAATGTTGACATTCTCATTTTTATAGTAATCATTGCAGCAAGAAAGAAATGTAATACCCTAACTTTAGATGTTATTACTAAAACCAGCTATCTTGTTGGAGAGAAACTGCAAGAGTTTACAACCCCAGCAACCTCAGCAGTGGCAATTCTAGACTGAAAATAAACAAAGCTCTGAAATGTATAAAACCCACAAAAGTAATATAAAGGCAACTGTTGTACCACAGCATGCAATAGTTACTACACAGTTATTTCAATGTGTACAAAGTACCTACCATGATAGTATCTTAGACACACTTCTGAAACTTTCTAGGGTAAAACTTATTTATGTAGATTGAAAAATCAAGCACTCAGAATTTAAGAAAAGCTATATTTATACTGGTGTTATAAATGTCATTCTCTCTTTATGCCTCCCAACCTCTGCACTAACTGAAGCAGGGCACCCCTAGGCAAATAATAGGCTATCATGTAATTGTACACTGTGTCATAATGTATTCACTCTAGAAGGTAGAATTAAAGATACATTTACTTTCATGGGAAGAAAAAAGCGAGTAATGATGGCGAAGATTTTAGAAGCCTGTATTTATCAAGAACTGATAATTAAAAGGCTCTTAGCAAATGGACTTTTTCTAACTGGTAAAAGTAGCACATTGATATTCTCCCCAGTTACAACTCCAGCACTGGCAGCAATAATGGAAGTGATGTTAGAAGCAGGGCTCAAGGCACTGAGGCTCAAAATGCTGTCATCACCAAGAGGAAATGCTACATCTAATTGTAGAGTCTCAAACAATCAGCTAGCTCAATTTAGTCTGATGACCCATCAAGATTCACTACTGAACTTAAGCAGGATTTTCTGGAAATAGTCTGTATATAAATTCTTAATGTGACTTCTGGAACACACTGTTCAGATCTTATCCTCTTTACATTCAGCTTTTGGATTGCTTTTTGCAGTATCTTATGGCATTTGACAAAGAACATATTTAATGGTCAGAGGATGTAATTTTGTACAGGTTAGCTTTAGTAGAAACAGAAGCATGCTGAGATCTAAGGACAACTCTCACAAGAGCTTATATTCACAATTACCTTAGTAATCTCAGTTTCAGAATGAAAATAAACTAAAGCTTTTCACTCAGCAGTTTTCTTGTCCTCATTCTAGCGGGTAATTAATTTAAATACTAATAAATAATCACCAACTTCTATCTTGTTCCTGTTGCTGCAATAACAAATCAATTCTCAGTATTATTCAAGGGGTACTTTACAGATACAGACCTACTTGTCAGCAGAGGCCGAGAGTATTCCAGTTGTACATCTCTGTTTGTGTTCATTTCCAGTAATAGCATTAACTACACTACTCAATAAACTAAATTGCGTGAAATTGGAATTTACCTTCTAAGATATGCAATTCCTGTATGCAGCCACTGGATGGACTTACAGAGCCAGTGAATATTTTCTGACTGTAGACAAGATGCACAATTAGGTGAGCAGCTGGGAAGAGCCTTCCCTCCTGGGCAGTAGAAGTTGTTTCCTGTAGAGAACGCCTGAGCCTAAAAAGCAAGGTACAAGAAGGGATTTTAGTCTCTCCTCTTCAATTGATCCTTACTTTTCAACACAATTAGTTTAAGAAAAACTAGGCTGTGGAAATGAAACAAACAGAGTGAGAAGAAAATTAGTTTGTAGGAGGACATACAGGTCAGTTCCAAACGTGATTATTTGGCATTAAAGTTTTAGGGTAAAAGCATCAAAATCTATACTGAAAAGAAGCTAGGGGGTTTTTTTTGGTATCCCAGTTTGCAAACAGAAGCAGATCATAGTTATTTAAAGTTCTGCTTAATTTTTAAAACGTATGCTCCTTTAAAATGCTCACATTCCTCAAGAATAAATTAGGAAACTATTTGCTTAAGTTATCTTACCTTTGTCTGGAATAGGAACCATATGAAAATTTGAATCACTCTGCACAGTAACTATAAAACAAGCCCTGCATTAAGGAAGAGCATGATCATCCAAGAATATAAAATTCTTACTTCCTTTTTTATTACAGCTGGCTGCTGCCATTACTTCTGAGTATTTTGAGTGTATTATATTTAACTACAGTACAATCTATTAAATGCACTTTTTTAGACCAGTGACGATTTCAGTGTATACAGCAGTGCTAAAATCTGCCTGTCATTCCATACCCTGTGTCCTGCTGTTGTGCAGCTAGGAGCAGTAGTAGGCATCAGCTGCAGCAGGAAAACTCAGTAAATTCACTTCAGAGAAAGTTCAAGTAAATAGGGTTGCTGTGGGGAGAACAAAGTGAAGTTGGGGAATGAAAGTATGTGTGTATGAGCCTAAGACAAAGAAGAGTTGTTGCATCAAGCTCCCTGTACCTGCTGCTCTAAACCTGTGAGTAGTGAGAGCAAATAACACAGCCCCTTCACTTCCACACCCAGTTATGGGATCTAAATGTGGATCACATGGTTTTGTCATGTTAGCTGACTGTCATCACCCTACCCTGTCCCAAACAATTTAGAATGGCACCAAACCTAACTATAGTTAAGGTCACTCTGCATGCCCGCATTTCTTTTGTCTTTGTATTGTGAAGGTCACACGCAGAGCCTGTGCAGTGAGTGAATGTCCTCTGAGTCGTTATTTAATTGTGTGGGATAGTCTTACTGGGTGCCCATTATAACCGGGATGAATGAGATAGGGTTTAAAAAAGCATGTGAGTGGGGAAGGAAGGCTGGGTCAGGTTCAGTGCTACTGCCTATTGCTTTCAGTCCTCTTCTGGAACAAAACGTGAGAGGAGACTATAGACACATGTCAGCTAGTAACCTCTTACCCATCCTCATTCACTTCTCAACCACACAGAACAGCGACTCTGTGGACAAAACAACACCTGCAGAAGAATCACTCTGGATCTTGTATCCTTGGATCCAGTATTTTGCTGCTTTCTACCATTATCTGTAAAACCCTGTTATTTTTTTAGAGAAGCAGACAAAGCCTGAGATGGAGCCCAAAACAAACTAACTCAGCAGCCACATTTAAAGTTACACATGTACTTTAACACGATTCTCAGTCGGGAGCTGATATCCATTAATTAATTGCCTGTGGTGATCACACAGGCCATGGAATAGGATGGAATGACACCTCTAACAATTACAATAAACATGGTACCCATCACTGGACACTGGCTGGAAATGCATGCAACACGTCTCTGCCACGCCAGGGCCCCTGAATGCCATATGCTGTCCTGACCTCAGCTGGGGGAATACCATCTGGCAGAGAAGCCCTGCAGTTGGCACTCTCCCTCCCTCCCCAGTTGCCACTCTACCTCTCTGACAATTACAAAGACAGTGATCTTGCAGAAGTGAAGTCAGGCTACAAGAATATTAAATGACTGAGTCAGAGACGAGGAACGAGGCTGGCGACTCCAGAGACTGCCTGATACATATCATTGCCTAAAAGCAAAATGGTGACAAATCAGGTTCTACTCTACCTCTCACCAGACTATGAGATCTCCTCCCTGTTCTCCCCACTACATATGGTGTCATGTCACAGGTGTGTGTCTCCCTGCTAAAATCCTCCCGGAAAACAATCAAACCTCAGCCAAGAATGCTTCCCCTGCAAAGCCCCTGAGCACAACTTGCTATTCTTGGCTTGTTCTGACCTCCTTTAATTTCCTGACCTTGTTCTGGAACTAGGTGTTGGTCCGCTTTTAATCACACCAGACCAACTGAACAGCAATCTTCTCATACCAGTGCTGATTTAGGAAGCCTTTGCTAAGCTGCTGCATCAGGAACCTTCCCCCATGCAGAGATTAGGTCACAGACTTCCTTCCAGGGTAGGTGGCACCATAAGCTGCCAGCTCCAAACTGGGACAGTAAGCTGGGTGGGGCAGCATCCTAATATTACAGAGGGTAATGTAGACAGAGCCTGTGGAATTACTAGTACCACTAATCTAACCACCTACATAAGCAAATCAAGTGAATCATCTACATTACTGGTCTATCAAGCCTCAGACACACATATAATATTGGATGCAGAATGGTGGACTGGCTCACTGAATTAGATTGTTTAAATACTTCTAAATTACATGTTACAACTCAACTACTTAAAGAGACATGCTCAGTGTGGGAGTGGTCCTTCTTCAGACAGAAAATCTAAGTAATTAATTACTCTAGATGAACCACTGGATATGAAACTGTTTATTAGAATATTTGTCTTGAGTTCTGAAAACAAAGAATTGCAGGGTAATGTCATTATTCTATCACTATGCCTAACTTTTCCATCTACTCCAGTTAGGAAATATGAAATAAATATCTATACCTTTAATGTTGCTTTTAATTAAAGCTCTGTCAGGCGATTAGTTGCTAGATCCACAAATGACAGGCCTGATGTAAAGCTCTGAATCTTTTCACTCACAGATTGTTTGGTAAGTTGCTTTATTTGCTTTGGATGCACTACTAAAATCATTCAA
The DNA here is from genome assembly GCA_013398125.1 of Aegotheles bennettii. Classification (NCBI taxonomy): domain Eukaryota; kingdom Metazoa; phylum Chordata; class Aves; order Caprimulgiformes; family Aegothelidae; genus Aegotheles; species Aegotheles bennettii. The sequence continues at coordinate 772,815 of VZRW01013726.1, read as the reverse complement.
ATTAGTAACCAATCTGTTCCTGTTACTGTACACCTGAAAGTGTAATAGCAGATCTGTCCTACGACAGCCAAATGACAAATGTCAGAAAAAATGTTGCCAAGACTGCCTGGTTTGTCTGTGTTGAGGCCTGTGGATTCCCACCTGTTCTGTGCAATGCCACTGCGTATATTATGTCGCAGCACAGGCTAAGCACAGCTTGGAACACTGCAAGTGTGGGTGACATATGACATTCAATATGAATTCCCCTCACTTAATTAACATCATGTACTTTCTTTGACACACAAAAATTTTAGTAGCGTGTTCTTAAAAATTTCGAAAATTGGCTTTGATTTCTTTTGGGGCATTTGTGTGTGCCATGCTGAAGGAGTGACAAGATTACAGTACTCACATTGCTCAACTCCGACATTTGAAATGCCTGAACCTCGTGCCAAATTGCTTTCTGCATATCCAAAGTGCTTGCATATACTCGTGCTGATAGGTACTTCTTACCTCCTGTTGATTTCAGACTAGCTTTTTAAAGGCATAAAGACTATCAATATACGTTCCCATGTGTTCTATAACCTATTTCTGCTCAATTCAGAGTGTAATTTCTGACACCACACACAGCACCTTTGCTCACTGAAAGCAAATATCCATGCAAATATGAAGGAAGAAAGAATTTGAAAGGAAAAATAATAATTTGCAATTCCTGAACAACAGATGAAAAAAATTGCTAAACCTTCTGTTCTGGAGAACACCTGCTTTTATTTATGTACAATCAAATTCCAAAGCCAGAAGCTGGTAACAGCAGACTTCTCTCCCCAGTAGCAATGGTGTTTCTAGAGCTGATCAATTAAGTTCACAGGCACACTTGACGAAGTAAGTCCTGATCCAAAGGTAACCCTACCCTTATCCTGCCAGTCTCCAGTGCATTAATACTCCTTGTACTATGCCCCAGCTACCTGTGCCTGACTTTGATCTTCACTGCTTTATAATGAGGCATTTGTTCTTTATTTAAACTTATGAAAATGAGATGTGAGATGTGAAAGCGCATTACATGGTGTACTTTTCACTCAGAAAAGTGAGTCTCACACTGCTTGCTCATGTGCAGATTGCAGACCACAAATCCACCCTCATTAGACATCCAATCCAAACCTAATGAGGGAATGGTTTCCTTCAAAAGGAGTGGGCAGAACAATGCAAGGCATTAATTTAATGTACCAATACACATTGGTCTGTACCAATATGCATACTAATTGCAGTTACTAGTATGCATTTTCCTTATCCATGATTCAGAGCCTCTGGATGAGCTCAGAGTCAATGGTGACTCTGAACATCAGGGGAACAGTCCTTATACATACACTTGAGACAAAGATTGGTGGAAATTAATGCAACAATTACATGGGGAAGACGTAGATTCATGTGTGTGGTAATGAAAAAGGAATATAGTGGTCTAGCATAAATTACAAAACTCATACTAATAGAATGGAGAAGAGTACTGTGATTGTTTTCATAATGTTGTTCTTGCATTAAGGAGTTCAGTGATTTCTAAATATAGCAGTATTGTGTAGCAGCACTGCTTAGATAAACTGGAGTGGCAATGCCATTCAATCTATAAATAGAAAAATGCTTCTCCCTAGAAATACTTACAGGCTGTAACTGTGGTTTCAAAAGTAGCTTTAGGCAACCTGCGTTTGCACAGCCATGGGAAGTAGCTGTCCTGTCCTCTCCTCCATCTCTGGCTGTAAGTTTCTGCTCTTCCCTCGCCAGGGCACTATGCCATAAAACACCACCGTGCCATCACAGAGCCATTCAGCTCCCTGGACAAAAGCTACCTTACATCTGGCCAGCTCAGAGGACACAGCAGCAAGCTCAGTGACAATATGAAAAAAAAAAGATTTAGCTTTCTCATGTGTGAGCTGCTGATTACTGTCAAATAAAAACAAAACAAAAAACCCAACTCAAACTACAAGTTTGTCCCATAAAACTTTAAGAGTCTGGTCTTTTCTTCATGCATGTAGATGGAAGCTGCAGATGGAAGCTGCATGTGTCACACGTTCATTTACTGTATCGAGCCTGCAGTTTCTGCAGCAAGGTGGTACTCACACAGGAGCCCCTACTTCCAGATATGCAAAGCTCTGTGAACAGTGATGAACGATGACAGGTATTTCTAAAATGTAGCCTATATGGCTGTATTCTCACTGTCTCAGCCAGAACACTTCCAAGTCAAGCAGCGGAGACACGTGCCACAGCACCATCTGTCAGGCATCTTGAAAAGGTACAGACATATCACCGTTCCTATTTTGGGGTTCTTTACTAAATTGTACGAAGGAGTGATGAGGCTACTGAGCAATTTCTGCTTCTTTCCTCTCTTTTGGGCTTCAATAATTGCCTTTCCTTTTTAGGAAGCTTCCAATTGTCAATACCAAGGAGCACAAAAATAAGTATTGCTGTTATAAAGACTGTAAACAAGGAGACTTCTTGAAATCCTGCAACGCGGGCCTTCTGACATCTTTCCACATACATCACGCACAGAATTTTCACCTTCAGCTTTAAAATAAGTTAAAGCAACCTGAAGCCTATTTCAGATTGGACTGTCCTGCTAAACCAGTATCACTGCTGCTCTTTACCTAAGAGTCTTCGTATGAGTTGCCAGTCACCCAAATTCTCAGTTCAAAGAGCAGGAGAATCACAAACCATGTCCTCACATTTCCACGGGAGCTCCCACATCAGCGTAGAACATCTCACATGAATTCCCAAGTGCAAATCAACAGAGAGGATACAGAAGAAAAGAGCAGGTATTAGCCACAAACTCTGCTGATCACCAGATCTGTATTGAAAAGACAACCACAAACTGCCTGTTCTAGTTAAAGACTGCACTCGATAACAGAACTCTGTTGCTTTTTGTTTTGAAGAATGAAGATCAGTTGAAAGATGTTATTTCTAATCCACTTTCACAACATGGAGTAAGAAGGTATTTAAATAGGGAGGCTAGGCTATATCAGCTGCTTTTTGAAGCAGTCCATAAAAAAAGGAATGGCAGATGTCAGAATGAAGCAACACCTGTATTCCTGGCTGTAAAATGGCTGGAATTCAATTAGATTTGAACTTTGCAGAGTGTTTGCATCCACGGGTCAGTTCACTGTTCTCTGCCCTCTGGACAGAACAAGAGAGCATGGCTTGTTCCCCTTTGCAGTTAGAAGAGGAGCTGGCTTTCTTTCCTAGTAAGTACAGCTTTTCTATCTATCTTCTTAGCAAAACTAGCACTAATGGACAGCTTGGGACTCTACATTTGGTAACTGATTACAGCCATAAACAGTTACCAAGCCTGACGCGGTTCTGCTGTATTTAAGGAGATAATCTGTGCATTTCAGAGTACTACATCTTAAATTTAGGCTACCAGCCAATCCATCAGGATAGAAGGAGAAAGACAGGTCAAAGAACACCCCAAATTTAGCAGCTATGGCTAAAGCACAAGGCAGGCCACTGTAAGTTGTTTGCCGTATCTGTGAGACATCTCACAGGTCTGAGTCTGAGAAAGAACTGCTGAGGGTGGCCAGGTGGGTGGCTGGTGGCTGGGAAGTGCTATGGCACCCTAAGAACAGCTGAGAGGGTGTTAGTGACACCACAGCATCTTTGGACACGAAGAAGTGTTTTCTAAAACAATCTGGTTTAGCTGGGCAGGAGGGAGTAAAGGGAGCTGTTCACCTCTGAATCTCCAGCTCGTGTGAGGGTCTCCTTCTGGTGGTTCTCTTCTAACTGATCTACTTCAGACTACAGAAAGAAGTAGATATAATCAGCTACATATGGAACTCATGCAGTTTAAAAATTTGCTACTTCCTGCAGCACAGTTAGAAGCATGGAACATTTATCTGAGATGTGAGATTTTATGATCGTATTAGCAAATACCTAAGTACCGCTGAAGACACACATTCCATAAATGGGATGGAATGGAAGTACTCACAACTGATTGTAGGAGCAGCAGAAGGGAGGAGCACAGGTACAAATGACGACAAACACAGTTATAGTGATGTGTGGAGGACTGTAACCTTGTCAGACCAGTGGAAGATTATTCCCCATCCCCACTTATTTTGTACAAAGGGAGAAACAGAACTTAGGTACCCATGATGATCTATCTCCAACTGGGCTTCTTTAAATTAGAAATGTCTCTGATAGCAGAAATAGAACTCCAGATTTTTCATAGGCAAGAATCATTTTTAAATGTTCTTGCACTGAACAACCTTTTTGTAAAAAATATAAAATTACTTTTATGAACTCGAAGGCAGAGTATGAAGGATCCCACAGTGAAAGTATTTAATTTAAAAACTCTACTTGTGCCTCATTTCCCAAGTTTAATTATCAAAAACTGCTCAGATCCTGCTAGAAGGAACAGAACTTTTTTTTTAATACTAGATCAAATCTTCTCTTTTAATAATTCTTTTCCTTAAAAGAAGAGCCCTTTCTCTCTTCTTCTCATGTGTGCAGCCTTTAATTAGTCTGTTCAGACACAAGCAGTATTAGCTAGACTGTGTCACAATTACCCACATTTGGTAGCTAATTACTCCTTGAATAGTCTTAAGGCTACCAGCAATTTTAGTACAATTGGCAGCCTGGGGCCCCTAGGAGCTGTTCCAGCAACCAAGAATAGCTGGAACAAAGGCGGGCCAGCCATGACCCTTTCTCCTCAGCCACAACCTATAGTATCTACTATGCCAAAGGCAAGAGCAACACAGAAATGAAAATATTCCCAAGTGGTTAAATGTGCTCGCTTTATGGCCTTTTTAAATTAATGGAGTAGCATAAAGGGACTATGGGGAAATGGAAAATAGGACCTTTTAAATGCTAAAGCTTTGGCAGGACTACTAATGATTTTTCACTTTTGCAACTTTCCATTAAAACAACAATACAAAATACTTATATGGGATCAGGTTCTGACACAGGACTTTTATTCTGGTGTAATTTTATTCACTGATGCCTCATATTGCAGTAATTTACATTGCTGCAATATGAGTGTCAAGTGGGTATAAAACGCTGGCTTGATTTAGTAACATTTCCTAGGTATTTTAAACAGGTATAAATTACTTCACAAGGGACACAGCAGTGTCTGTGATTTCACTAAAAAGATTCCTGATGTACACTTGTGTGACATCAGGGGCAGACTAAAATTAACATAAAAATTTAAATGAGAACTTCAGTTTTAAATACACTGTTAATTCAGATTCTATTCCACAATTCCAGAGAGTGTTGCAGTGCAAATTCAGCAGTACTGGGTTTGCAAAGAGCAAGGAATTCCTTTTAAAAAACTTCAAAAGGTTATGAGGGAGCCCTTTCTAGGTGCTTCAGTAGCTACGTCCTCACTGAAGAATTAGCTCATTACCTTTGTTTTTCCTAATCCCTTCAATTTAGACCAGTGTTCCCACCCAAAAAACTATTAGTTATCCATCAGATGCTCAGAAGGAAGTGACTTCTTGCATTGCAGAATCATTTGATCTGGCGCAAGAGAAGAGGTGCAAGCACTTGATGTACACAAGTCTGGGGAAAGAGTAGAATCGGCTTTCCACTGGCTGCCTGTTGTTACTCTGGATTAAGTGTATGGTAAAACTGCACCTCACTTAATGCCACTCCAGAAACTATTTTCTACTCAACTGTGGAGACCATGAGAACTGACAAAAGATGCTGCAAGACTGTCAGCCCTCAATTTAGTAGGTATCCATAGCGCAGAGTTGGCAACCATGTTCTTTTAATTTAACCTTTAGCTTACCAATGCTGATGAACAAACTGATACAAGTATACCTAGGGATGTGTCAGCATTGCTGAGCTTGACCAGGAGATGGACACTGGACTCTGGGCAACAGCAACAGCTTAGCTTGTCAGCAGCTGTAAATTCAAAGATATGTTGCCTCTGGCAGCAATATCGACTTAAGGTACTTCCAATAATGTTTCCTTCCTTCCTGCCTGTCCTGTTCTCTTGACAGCCATAAAACTTTTATCAACACACCTATCTGTAAGGCCACACTGCTAATATCAGGCCCAAGGAATTAAAGAGGTATTAAAGAAAAATTCTGGGAAAAAAAGCATTTCTAAGCAGTTTAACCTGAACTAGTCTCATGACTCAGCTCCCAAACACACAGATAAACAGCTGTGTTGGCACAGCTGGAAGGGCATCAGGAACAAGCAGCTGGCAGTTTAGGTGGGTCCTCGGAACGCCTTAAAACAGGCTGCTGGTGGGAAAAGTGTGCATGGAACAACACCTTTACTGTGCCCATCCTGGCACTGTGTACCTGCATGTATTAGTCAGTTCCAGGGCTATGGTCCATGACTTCATGTACTGCAATAAAATGAAGCACCAGTAATCCTTTTCCAGTGGTTGTGAGGAAATTTGCCTGCCCTTCTGGGAGCAGAGTGGGGATTGGAGAACCAGCAGTGTTCTTAGTACCTGACTGCAAGTCACCAGCCTAAGGGAAAACAAAAGTAAAGCACATCAATTTATGCCATTATATTATATGAAATTGCAACAGAAGAAATCACATACACCTTTTTTTTACATCACTCTCATTCCCACCTGGTTTACCACAAGTTAACAGGCCCTATCACTCAAGGAGATCAGACCCTCTTTGTAGTATCTGGGCCAGCCATACTCAATAGTCTTCAGTAGTTTCTTTGCTTTAGGATTTGTGGTCACTCGCGAGTCTCTGAGCATCCAAAACAGTCAATCTAAGGGAATGCCTCTATGTCTGTTGCTCAGCAGCTGGACCCATTCAGTCCCCCCAGGTGCACTGGAATCACACACAGGATGTCTGTTGTTTCTCTTGCAGGTGGAAATCAAATACACAACTCACATTTTGGATGAAGTATCTACATACACAGCAAACCGCTACGTGTCATCAGGGCTTAACACAGCATCAACTTCCACTTGGAAGCGCTTGCTATTGGTGAGCTTTTATGGAGTATCACATTTTGCAAAATTTAACCCCAAAGCATGTTCCAAGTTCTCTTCTCTTCTCGTATACATTTTGCATTTGCATATAATGTAATGTGATTGCAGTTAAAACAGCACTGCTATAGTACAGATTACATCGGAATGGTCATGAGCCCAAGCCTGTGTCTGGAGTGAACGATGCGAGTGCTTTGTATGAATTGAATAGTGGTACGCTGCCAAGAGTCTAGTTATTCCTCCACAGGAAACTGTATTGAAAACACCAATCTCTCAGTACAATCTGGTCCCATTCTGAGAACAAACAGAAGCTTTTAAGAGATGGTAGGGGTAGAAGAAATAGTAGTAGAAGAATGCTAAAGATGCTTCAGCTGTGCCGAGAGTGATTTTGGAAAGTTCACCTAAATGTATCAAAGAGAAATGGAACAGTGCTTCAACTTTCAAAAAGGCACTTCTGTGTTCTCCCTAAGTGTTCGTTTAGTAGAATTACAGCTCTACAAACTCCTAGCTAAGGTCTGCATAAGAGAAATTATTGCTGACTTAGGGAATCTCAAAAATCATCTGGTTCACATGGCAATGTTCTTGTTTATTATCTTCACCTCCAGTAACTAGTGTGAAGACAATTCATCTTCAGAATGAAATGCCAAGGATCCATAATATGACACAGCAGCTGCATATTTAAAAGAAGAAACACGTGGAAAGCACAAAATCAAATCCTTTTTCTTCCATAATATGGGGCCAAACCTAACCCCATAATTTCAAGAATATTATGTTCCTAAATATCATTATGACTCATTTTTTTCCCATCTCATTATTCATATTTATACATGAATACACTTGAGATTTCTATACAAATCATATTCTGAAACATTTCTGTATTTGTGTAAGGTGTAATATATAGTTTGAATTTGTGACTCTCCCCTTCTTTCCCTCTGAGGAAAAAAATTGTCAGTCTGTTTACAGCTAATCAGATATAGACATGCTCTGACTTAAAAAAGATTTGTCTAAGGGCTACACAGGGTTTACAGCATATTAGGGTGGTAGGCTACTGTTCCGTGAGATAGCAAATAGCTCAAAGAAATAATTTTGTCCTAGGAGAGTTGCTAGCAGATGAGATGCTGTCTGTTTGTACCACTCTAACTTTATGTTGGATCAGGCATAATTTAGACTCCTCAACTGACAGAAAGCTGGCATAAAATCTGAATAAACACTGTAACATATGCTCTGGGTGATTTGATAAAAATGCAGTCATGTGCTCATGCCAATATAGATCAAATTTTTACTGCCAGGAAATTCATCATGCACAGATTTTATATTACTTAATGCAGAGCCACAGCCTTACATGGCTTCATTTTTTTCCTGCATATTAATAGATTTCTTAATTACTTTATTATGGGCAAAAATAAAGAGTACAAGTTTGTTTGAAATCTCCCTGACAAATACTTGTGTGGAGAGAGCCTACTGTAATATAAAGGTTCTCCAAACAGAATTTCCAGACAGCACAAATGTCAATTTCATAACACCAGCGTGCACAATTTTGTATCTTTGTGGTCTAAACAGAAATCAACTTACTCAAGGCAAAAGAGGCTGTAACACCCCTCTGTAAATAAGACATTGGACTGGCAGTATATCTGCACCACTGGAGATACAATGTGCGATCACAGAATCAGAATCACTCCGGTTGGAAAAGACATTCAAGATCATAAAGTCCAACCACCAACCCAGGACTGCCAAGTCCACCACTAAACCGTGTCCCCAGGGGCCACATCCAAACATTTTTTTAACACCACCAGGGACGGTGACTCCAGGGACGATGACTCCACCACTTCCCTGGGCAGCCTGTTCCAAATAATATCCAGCCTGAACCTCCTCTGGTGCAACTTGAGGCCATTCCCTCTTGTCCTATTGCCAATGTAGATATTACGAGTAGGTATTATGAGATATGTAGATATTTTTGTGTTATTTTTGAGCTCTTTGCAGCCACTAACAGCACTGAAGCAGAGAAATAGTACCACACAAGCTTTACACTGTACCTGAACTCTCACCTTGGGCTGTCTGCTGAATCCCTGTTCAGCACAAATTACTACAAGTACATGGTGGCTGTTACAATTGGAGAAAAAGTTCAGTCTTTAAAGATTACTCTTGCAAGACTGCATTGAACACAGATGTTAACAGGAAAGCACCCAAATCCTTACTTACACTAAAGACAACCTCTCCCTCTGACTCTCTATCAGGCTGTTTCTGTCTAATGCCCCTCCAGTTTCCAATTCTAACAAATCGATCTTTAAATAATATTAGTGCATTGCTTCTTTGGAACGTGGAGCTCCCATTTAGATTCAGACTAGCCCTGGTCATTATTCAAAACAAAAAGGAGGAGATAAGGGTGCAAAGAGATAAAACATGGATACATACACACTAAGCCTGCTTTTCCCGTTTCTTGTGCTTTATCTAGTCATACACACCCCTGCTGGGTGAGTGCGAAACACAGGTCGAGGGCTCTCATTTTGATTTGTTAGCATTATAAACTTACTTTCAAAAGGCTTTAATAATGAAAGATTTGCAAGGTATTCTAGTCTAGCTCACTTGTTGCTACAGTATCTAAAAATTTCCCAGGAATGTATTGAGGAAAGCATGTCCTTAACAGCAGGTGAGTTTTAAAAGACTTTCAGTGCCTCCCCACTCAACCTCCCTTCCCTTGGTAGCACAGGCTAGCTTGGCAGGCACGAGCCTGCTCATGAGATGCAGCAGACACCATGTGATTGAGCAGTTCTGTCTTCTCCATGTAGCTGCACCTGACCCCTGACTGAGTAATGTTACCACCATCTACCACATGTTTGGTGGTTTTTGGATCTGTCTCTTCCAAGGGGAGGGATGTAAAAAAAGGGATATGGCTGTCTCTTCTCACATAAGGCTTGCCTTCATAACCTAGCATAAGCAGTACTCCCCCACAAAAAAATGTTGGGCCCATAATTTGTCTTCCCAGAAGTTCTAACACCTGCGTTAACCAGAAGAAATATAACTCTTAATTATGAATGTCTTGAGGAATTTGGTCACACTTACGTCAAAAGCATTACTTAACAGCGGCACGCACTGACAAGACACTAGACAGACCAGAACCTTATTCAGAACCAGTGGCATTGCTCATAATGGGTTCAAAGTTGTTAACATGCTTTTGTTTACACCTCACGATGAATGCTTGCCAAAGAACAGGAGCTGTATGTGCACAGTTTTCACAACCTGCCCCCCCTCCCAAAAAAAAATAAAAAAAGACTTAAAAGGACAGACTGACTCCTGGTGACTTTGAACCCTGACACATTTTGTCCAAGGTCTATTATCTGCTGCCTAAGTTTTGACTTAACTCCATCTCAGTTTCCCATCATGTGCGAATGACCTAGTTCTACCGATTATGACAACACACTACAGAAAAGGCATCTAATTGCATGAATGGCCATGTATGCCTATCTAAAATCATTAAGTCACTACTACAACACATTTACACTTGGTTGTGTATTTACCGTTTTCCCCCCTCCCTAATGATGTGGACTTTGGGATGGAGGAGAAGCAATAAACTCCTGAATAAGCTGCTTAAATGGCTTTTGCCCTTTACAGAAGGCAATGTCTCCAGGAAAACCAATACCGTAACAGATATGGCTAAAAAATGTCTATTAGCTTGAAACATTGGCTCCTCCACTTTGATCCCCTGGGGGCACCTGTGAATTCCCTGCTGAAATCTCCTAGGACAGCCAGTGACTATTCCTGAACTCAACCCAAAACTGGGGGTTGCAGTCTATTTCCCACCACTGCTTATCAGACACAGGTCTGCTTCTATGGTCAGCTGCTATGAACACAGGGGTCCATCAGCTGTCTCTCTGAACAGTAGCCTGGTGGAGTAGTCCATAAAAAAACCCTGTGATTTAAGACTGAATAGAATATAAAATGCCTCAAAGACTTAATGGAAAGGCAGCTAAGCAGGACAAAGAGATACAAGAGCACAGAACAGGAGGGATGCCAGTAGTGGCCTACTTCTGTTTGTGATCTTCAGCTCACAGCTAGCAGCGTTGTGTATCAACACTGACACTTACAGAGAGAACAGCAGCTGAGGCAGACACCTGTGGACAACCGAGCAGATGATGGTTGTGGGGAAGCAAGGAAATCACCATAGGAATTTTTAACATAAGTGATAAGATGCTACAAAACAAAATGCACATGCAAACACAGCAGCATCTTATAAAGATAATCCCACGACAGAGTTAAAATGCAAAATAAAAAGCATCAACTGAAATCGGGCTAAATCAGTATTAATTTAAAAATGAAATGCAAAGTGTCTGTGTGAGTGGTGTTTCCTATGGGGGAAACAAACAAACAAACAAACAAACCCAGCTCTTTTTAAAGCCGAGACAAGGTTACTAACGTTACTAAAACTGTGAAAATAAAGCTACTGGAAATGCTCTCATTGACTTCATGGGATTTAACTGTATCACTGCATAGACAAACATAATCTGTTTACTTAGGCGCTCAGTTTGCCAGCGTTGTAGAAAATACACGTGGCACAATCCTGCCCAGTCGGCAAAAGGTCATACCCGTACGGTCGAGAGCGGAGCTGGAAGAATGGAAACACTAAAATTATTTGCAGCTGCATTAAGGAGTTGAAATTATTTTCTGACTTTAATTCTACATTTTACATACACTATCGCGTTATCTACAGTGCCACACACTACGAATGCTAAGGCTAAGGCTGCCCACACCTGAGCTCAGGAACTGCAATGTAGCAACAAACAGTCAAGCTCTCAAGCCTTTGGACAGGTCTTAAATTCAGTCTCCTTGCTGCGCTCTTCTGCCTGTGTAACTTGCTATTTTTGTCTTCTTTGTGTTCTTCTACAGAGACCTGCTGAAGGACATTCTCCTGGAGCTCTTACAGTGTCCACACTTTCTGCAGAGACACCCCACACTACCTGGGGGTTACACAGCCCAGTGATAGGCCTGGGTGTTCAGTATTTGTCCTATACGCAGCTACAGTCAAATATGAAAACGCAGTCACTCAGTGCAGGAGCGTGGCCTATTTATATTGAAAACCTGCCTTCTTCCTCACAGATGGCTGTGCCCAAAGGGCTGCCCGGGTACTTCCTCTGCTGTTTCACTGCAGCCTAATTATTGCAGTTCCAAAGTCACCATTTGAAAACACAACCGCACACATACGGTTGCAAATATCCCAAGTAAATTGTTCTGTTAAAAACCTGCCTTTGCAAATGGATGGGCATATGTTGTTTGAAAATGTTATCTCTAGTACAGAAGTCAGTAATTTACTTGACCAGATTTGGAATAATGTATGCCAGAGCCAGCATGAGAACAAGAGCTGAGAGTAACATCCTGTTTCTGTGTTTGAAGGAAAGCTGCTCTTGGCTCCTACACCAAGCTGACCTCCAGGCGCAGCAAATCTATCTCTGGCCTTGTAGCAAGGCACCACCAGTTACTCCTCTGGAGTGCTCACAGGTTTCTGCTGGTCCCAGTCTGGGCTATGGAGACTTTTCCATGAAGCACACCATTAGACAGAGTAACTTTATAATAGATGAACAAAACCAAACTGTTTTGTTAGAGATTAAGTTAATTATTTCTGCATTATTATGACCAGGCACTTCAGGTATCACACCATTTACAAAGACTAAGAAATAACAGCAAAGGTTTTACTAAGGAAAGATCGAGCCCCATACCAGAAACTGTGAAGAACACACGCTCTGTCCTAGCCCAAACCAGCACACTGGGTCAGTATGAATTTTATTATACAGCTGTTCATACTGTATCTTCAAATTTCTGAAAGAAATTTCTGAGTAACTTGTATGTGTTCAGCAGCCCTTCACTAAAAGACCCTGTGACATGATACTAAAAAATTGTAGATAGGTCTACACGTAGCACTTAAAATAAATATGAATTAAAGATGTATTAAGGAACGTAAGCAGAAACTATTTTGAAATAAAACATCAAGCATTGCACTGACCTCAACAGTAAGCATTTTCAAGCTGTATCAGCTTAAAACAAAATCATCCCACACATTAAGCTGGGTTTAAAAATATCCAAAATCAATGGCGCTGATTGATTGTTCTATTATTCCAAATTTACCAAGACATCCCTACGTTCCTTCACACACAGCTCACCTCCCAATCTGTCCTGAACACAGCCTGTCTTTGTGTGGTAAGAGATGTTTCTTCAGCTTCCAAATCAATGGAAAATAAACTTCAGCCACAACAGTGGCTTCTATCAGAGGTCAATTTCTGTTTGTAAAGATTTGCTCTCACTGCACTTTTCACTAGTTCAGCCTTCTTTCCAGAGACTGTAACAAGCAGTGTTTGAAAATAAGAAGTTAAGAACATAACTCTGAGCTGAGGCATTCACCTCCTAATGGAAAAGTCACCCAGAAGCATCCTACTGGCTGCTCGCTACAAAAAATGTTAGAGAATTATTTCCTATGTGGAGCAAACAAAGTAGGAGGCAACTGATCTATTTGTGAAATTCCTAGGACTAAGGTGCAATAGGCAGCCATAGTGGGTCTGACACATTACGACACAGAAGGCTCTGTTTTGATGAAGAAAATGTATCCTGATGTAGCAAAATATTGAATACCAGGGAGCAAATAACTTTTAAAGATACTACTGTTTTTTTCTTCTTGGTAGAACAAATCATGTCAGATATGGCAGAGAGACTGCTATGAAAGTTAATGGCTATTAATCTCCAAGAACTAGGGGATAAACAACTAAGAATAGATGATATTGCATATGAATATAACAATAAATTATTAATTTTCTAGGTATTCTCCACATTCTTAGGTTAAAAAAATATAAAATAAATAATTACTCAAGAACAACAAATGCTATAACATGTAATTAGAAACGTGGCTATATTCTTTCATACCTGTTTTCTCAGGGGTCCCTAAACTCTTTACAGGAAATTGTGATATGCAAGTATCACTGCTTTGCTCTTCAGCCAGATCCATACATGAATTTCAGAATTTGGAACATTATGAGGGTTTTTTTCACAGGTAACCCAGAATGCCCGATTTTCCTTTCACTCCTCTAATCATATTGCTGTAATTACTCCACTGACACAATTATATACATTAGCAATACCTGGGCTCCCCAGTCATGGACCAGGATCTGTGACTGCTGGCTCTCAATCAGATCAAAGTAAGATTTGTTCACACCAAAAGAACCACCAAGAAGTACACAGTAATGCTAAGAGACTTTTGGGGACCCTTTGCCAGTCGTAGGTTTACAGACCAGAACTTTTACACTTTACATGGACAGACTTTTTGCCTTGGCAAACCAAAGACAGATGAGGAAGAAACACTGGAAAAAACTCAGAGTGGAGGAACCTTTTTTCCCTGGCATTTCTCTGGCAGGTAAAGCTAACAGATGTGCAACAAAATTTGACTTAGTATATGTAGTATTGCATTATTTCTAATGCATTATTCTAATGCATTTCATATTGCATTATTTCTAATGCATTTGTCTAATTTTTAGTGTTTAAATTCTTTCAGGTAAAATTCTTCTAAGCTTTTGTTTTCTTAGGGCGGGTTCCTGGAACTCCTCTTGGTTTCCAGCTCTTATCTGGGGATCAAAAATAGCCACCATTCTGCTGTGCTAGATCCAAGGCTCACAGAAAGAAACCCAGGTACTCTGGCCAGCCCAGGTAGCAACATAATCTCCTAAAATGGCAGTCGGAACAGTCAAACGACAGCTGTGGAATGCTTACAGTAGCCAGACTAACTCTGGAAAGAATTCCTCCCAGAACACAGCAGAACACCACACTCATGCAGTGGGAAACCATGTGCTTTCACAGACTTGTCTGCAGTAACCCAGTCAGCCTGTAGGAATTTAGAGATGAGATCGTGGTAGGCAGATGGGTGAAAGCACTTCATATCCCTTACTACTTGGTTTTGGAACCCTTCTTTAAAATACAAGGAAAGTTAAGAGAACACACCTAAGGTGCTGTGGAAAATCTAAATTAAACTCACAAAGGAAGGAAATCCAGAGGTAAAATGCAACTCCATCTTTCTCTGACCTGCACCATAGCTGTGCCCAGGCAGCCCAAACACATTACAATTCTCTGATATAAACTGTTGTTAACCACAACCGAGCTGTGACTTGTTGAGATAAAAGGACTTTCTTAACAGAGTTTACTTACACAGCCTGCTTGGTTAAGTGGAGTAGTAGTAGTATTTTAATTGCAGGTCTTTAACTGGCAAGAATTTCATCGTGCTTCCTCAGAAGCTGGCTCAGAGGGCAGAATATCAAACACCCAGTCATTACACGGGGTGTTGGAAACACAGAGCTTTAGGTGAATGCTCAGTATTATTAATGCCATTTTCCACTGGGCTGAGTCTCTTGTACTGTCTATTTCATGAAAAACATTTGAGTTTTCCAACTTCCGTGACGGAGTTGTGTAACTGCAGGTCACTCCTAAGGCTGATGTTATTCAGCAGGGATGCTCCAGCACCACAGTTACATGGAAGAACGTTGTTTCTCCAGTCCAAAGTACTCCTCGTTTCACATCCCAACCACACGGAGAGTGGCTGAGTGGCTCATGTTCCCAGTTACACTGTTCCCAGTTACACTGGCTCATGTTCCCAGTTACACATTTGCAGGGCTGCTCTTCACCATGACCTGATGGGACAGTTTTGCTTGGGAACACAGCCACAGGGAGAGGAAGAGAAGGCCTAAACTCTGCCAAGGTCTTCATCTTCTCCACAGGTAATGGCAGTCCTGCTGAGGGGATCTACACGCACACACTCCCTCCTTGACATAATAAAGCTTTAAGCCTTTCTCCTCGTGTAACTGAGCAGCCGCTCCCGGGCACGGGCTGTACCTAGGGGTGCGCTGAGGCGGTGTCTGTGCTGCCACAGCCACCCTTCACCACACGAGGGGTAATTCAGCGGCTCAGCCCGCTGCCAGCAGCCGCACCGTGCTCTGGCGGTGCATTCCCCCCAGCGGTGAAGGGCACCGAGCAGTGCCCGAGCTGCCACAGAGGTTTCCCTGGGCCGTGCCCTCAGGGGCATTCCCGCGCTCCCCGGGCACACCGCAGCCCGGGGCAGACGTGTCGCTCGCACGGCAGCCGCCGGCAGGGCCCTGCACACCGCGGCTGCACCGCGCCGCCCTCCGACCCCTCTGCCCAGCGGCCTGCGAACCACCCCGCCGGGCTAAGGCGCTGCCCCGCCGCCCGCAGAGGCTGCCGC
>VZRW01013726.1:708435-755843 GCA_013398125.1 Aegotheles bennettii | reverse complement strand
CGGGGAGAACCGGGTCCGCAGCCCCTCGCCGGGCCGGCCCGCCCGCACGGCGCCCAGGCAGGTGGAGCAGAGCGGGTCTGGGTCCCGCGAAGCTCCCATCGCCCGCCCCGTCCTCCTGGGCTGGAGGGTGCGGTGTTTAATGCTCCCTGTCTTTTCCCCTGGCTTCTCCGGTAGGCTTTCCCAGTGCAAATGAGCAATGCTTCCTTCGCTCTAGCTCCTACAGTTCAGGAAAGGGGGAAAAGAGCAGCTGGTCGCTTATTTCGGTGCAGATGCCTCATTGGTGATGGATTATAACCAGGGGAGAGGCGAGCAGGGAGAGCTCGGGGCTGGCGAGTTGCAGAAATCAACCCAGTGTCTTAAACAGAAAAATACAGTTCTTTGGGCAGAAATGACACTTTGGAGGTTCCCAAAAGCGTGCTTCAGAGGCAGGGCTGTGTTTCCCTATTGACACTGTAGGCTGTGAAACTGCAGCGTGTTTTCTCACAGTAAATGGTGTCCCTGGCCATGGGGTGGGTAAACTCACTGGTGGGCGCTGCGCTCACACCTGATGCCAAAGGGGATGAGGGTTGTGACCACCAGTAATTTTCTTCCTCAAACAATGGTGGTCTGGAAAACTTGGTCTGATCAAATAACACAGAAGCTTTCATGGGTATGGCAAGTGCCCTCGTAGGAGGAGTGGAGGAGAGAGAGGATACCCTTTTCCCACCCCCAGGAAAAAGTTCAAATTCAGTAATTATTCATATTATTTTGTAATAATCCCAGATTACAAAAAGAACAGCAGAGAACTGGTGTGTTACAACTCTTTGGTTCTTATCAGGGAAGTGACAAGTGGTTGTACAGTTGGGCTGGTGTTTTGTAACCCTCGTTGCCCTCAAAGTTGGTGGTGCCACCTCTGCTACCAGCTGCCAACATTGAAACTGCCATAATTGAATCAAGTTGCTTTTCTGACTGGGCACTGTGAAAGCTCACAGTGGAATCCACTCCCTCGCCATGGCTTATTCCGTTCATTGACCAGTAAAGCCCAGAAGACGCAGTCTGATGTGCTGCAGCTTCCACAACACTTCCTTGGGCTGGTTCTTTTGTCTCTCTCACTTCAGGGGTTCTCCAGCTGAGATAACATGCAGGTAACACATCTGCTACATGAAACCTGAAACACCTATAACCCGACATACTGCTTCATAAATTACTCCATGCAATAATACCAAACCACAATCTAAACGCTCACTTCAGCTCCTGTGTACCAAACATCAATTTCAGACTCTCCAGTGTGTGTTCACGTCCTGGACCTCTGGAGGTCTGTTATTGGGAGGAAGCAAAAGCTTTATGTTCTGGGACATCAGTCTGCTTTTCCGATAACTGGCAGCAGCTGTCTCCCTAAAGCCGTGCTTCCAGCTTTCCGAGGAGAGGGACAAAGGCTCTTCTTTTTCACTTTCCCTCTATATTGAAAGATTGCCCTTTTATAACAGATCTGACATCATCTTTGTCTGTCAGATCTCTGTCACTTGGGACCGTGCACATTAGGATGGTGATGTTCAACCTGTGCCTCATCAGCTGTGTGTTCTCTGCCAAGTGTGTTGATTTCTGTCGTGCTGACGCGGTTTCCCTGTGCAGATTTGTGTCAAGGAATATATGCACTGTTTTGTGGCTGAACAGAGAAAAAGCTGCCAGGTGGTTGGCAGGCCTCAGAAGATCTGAGAAGAGTCAGGTGGAAAAGTCTTCTGCAGCTGGTTGAGACCTCTTCAGAAAGACTTCAGTCAGATGTCTAGAGCAGTTCTGGTGATGCTTTGCCTTGTAGCTGGCAGAGAAGTGCAGAACATACCAACAAAGCCATGGCCCAACCTTGTTTAACGGAAGAAACAGTGGAGGGCACTGGCTTTGCTGATGCTGCAGGCTCAGGCTGAGCCTTTTGTACTTCATTGAGGTACTGATGCAAAATAGTGCTTCAGCTCTGAAGGCAGCAAATGGCACAGGGTGAGGCCTCACTCATGTCTTTAGTGTGTCTTGACTGCTGGGTGAACATTGAATAATGTGGCTGGATCAGAAGGCTCCTGATGTCTTGCAATTAAGGTCTGTTCTTTTTTTTCCCTTCAGTGTAGTTTGGGTGCAAAGGTGTTCCTTATTTTTCTACTTCTAGCAGAAGGTTAAAAACGAACAGAATTGTCATCTAGTCCAGATTTTTGTCCAGCAGTTGAGATTCCATTAAAATTCCCACCAAGCTTCTGATTTTATGAGAAGCTCTCCTATTTTTATGTTTCCATCCACTGAATCCGGTTATACTTTGGTCTGTTTCATTGAAGAGCTCTTTACATACATATTAAAAACCGATGGACTGTTGAAGTCATCCTTTCAGTCATGATTGAAAACTTCAGGTTCTTGAACATTTAATTGAGATGTTTTCCAAATTTTTGGTTTTTCTCACATTGTCTTCTTTAAGCTTTCCACAATTGCTCATTGGTATCTTTGTATTCTTTGGTGTGCCTAATGCTAAGAGCAGCAAGGAGAGGTTATATTACACATTTAACTGTCTGTGCCTCCAAAAATCACTTTGCTCACATTTAACTCTTAATTGAAAACTGTACTTGCCAAGTTCTGTTCCGAACTGCTGCTTCCTTAGTCCTCTTTGTTTCAACAATTCACTTTCAGTTGTGTTAAGTACCACCTCTGTTTGTACCCAAATGAGTAAGTGTCCTAGAATGCTTTGCTTGGTTATTAATTTTAATTAATTACCTTTTTCTTTATCACCCGCATACTCCAAAGGAAATAGCCTAAACAATTAGCAGCTCACTATTAGCAATATAATGTAACCAGAATTTCAAAGAAGCTGTTTTGGGGTGATTTCCCCATCTGTAATCACATCGTGACTTAGAGTCTAATGATTAATACCTTTGGTTGTGTGCTGTGTTGGGTTTATATCCTTATAATAAGAGACAGTTTTTACTGTTCCATTAATTCCGTGCTTGTTTGCATTAAGGTTCCTGGTAGTATATTGGTCAATAGAAAGGGCACAGTCAGAGTTAATATTAGCAAATCTCAATATTTAGCATTTTAATTGACATGCCAAGATGATGCTGTAAACAGGTTTTTATTAGCTTATTGAATATTTTGTGCATTTATGAAAAATATATAGCTTTGGGTGTGACAGTCAAGGCTATATGCAATCCAGTGTATACAACTGTTCCACGTCACTTCTTGGTTCCTAATGTCTTGTGATTTTAAGAAAAATTAATTTCCTGACTTCCCTTTGCTGCAATACACTGTCACTGTCAAATCATTTCTCATCCCACTCTTGTCTTTCAAAGATTTCTGCTTTCCAGTTTGCCAAGAGGAATAGACTGGGTAGCAGTGATTCCTTCTGGAAAAATTTCCATCATAGCTCACATTTCATGAAAGTTACCTTAATTTCATGTTGCAATCTTCGAAAAATCCTGTAGTAAGCAGCTGTCATTATTTCTCTTCATTTGTATAAAAATAACCTGATTCTGTTGGACTTTCCTTGGCATCGCATGCGGTAGCCTTCATCATGTCTGTTCAAAAGATGCTTTTCAATACGTCCTTTACAAGGGTATGGTTCGAGTGAAAGGTTGCAGGAGGGACATCATACACGTTGTGTCTGCAGAATTCTGCTCGGGGTGGCCTTATCTTAAGAACACAACAGGCTGGGGGTTTACAGATAAGTGCAGCGGATAAGACAGGGTGAGAAGTGCTTCCTGGAAGGTGTTTTAGATGCTTGTCAGCTCTTTGGTGTCTGTGTGATGGAGGGGTCTCCCGTCCCACACTCACCTTCTCAGAGAAACGGCGGTTCTGGATAGGGAAGCTCCGTTCCTACCAGAAGCAGTAAAGCAGAAAAGGTGTGTATGTGCCTACTGGCAGAGAGCGTTTCCATACTGCTGATTAAAGGGAGCAGTGCCCTTGCCACCAGGATGAAGGCGTCATTCTGGGTCCTCAGTCCATATTCACGGAGAGCAGGGGCCAGTGCAGTGGTTTTGTGCAGGAAGATGCATCACTGCCTCCTCCTCTGCTTCTGCTTTGTGTGTCTGTCAGCTCTCTCTGCCTTTTTCCTTTTTTAATAACCTGAATATATTCCTGAACACCTGAACAACTGTGTGTTTGATAAAAGGTCTGTCTGGGTAAATCCCTAGTTCCTGTCTAAGTCGTTCAGGTTCCAGTCTCCTGAGGTTTGAGGGGTCTGATCAAGCAGGTAAGCTCAAAGCAAGACACATTAGGACATGACAGTGGTGTCGTTGTTAATGAAGTACAGATGTTAGATCCAGTACAAAGCAGTGTAGCTGTCTTTGAGTTAGTCAAAAAGCTTGGCCAGCGTTGCTTGGTTTCATATTATTATGAAATAAACTAGTGGCCAGAGCATTTATCACTGAAACAAGATATGAGGTCTAGGTGCTCCACAAGTACGGAGCTGTCTTCCAGGAACCTCCCAACTCAAGCTACAGGCTCTCTCCTAGCAGTGCTTCTTGTTGGCCCCGTTAGTTGCAATTGGGTTGCTAAAGAAGCAAGTGAAAGATGGAGTGAGGCCCTCTGTTCTTGTGCCTAAAATGTCAGGTTTAGACCCCTCTTTCCAAGCAGTTCCCATCTGTAGTCTTCGTAGATGGCTTTCCTAGGAACACTCACTTTCCATGCTGGTTGTAACTTAAAATTGACCCACATCTTCCCTTTCACACAAATCTGGAGCAGTAAAGTTAAAATTATGTCACCTTGAATTCCCAGTGATAAGCGTTATTAGAAAGCTGCTGCTTTCAAGCTGCATCTCAAAATGGCTTTGTCTAATTTGTAGCTTTTCCATTCCCTCATAAAAGATGCAACACTGAACAAACGTGTGTCAGGATTCAGGTGGAAAATTTTAGACAGAGATTTTGCTTTGATTTGGAGCAGAAAAGGTAGACAAAGTGGTGCAGTGGTGTCAATAATTTCCTGGTCTGCCTTCCTTTGTTCCTTTAACTCACATTCAAGGAGAGATTAGTCTTTATTCTTGCCTGAAGTTCAAGAAATGTTGTCTGACTTTCTAAGCTTTAGACAAAAGTAGGTTTTCTTCCCAGTGGCTACATGGAGCCCACAGATGCAAAGAACATCTGGTACGCTCCGCTTGTTTGATGATTGCCTGGAAGTGCTTTTTGACTACTTGAAGAAAGCAAAGCTGGTTTAAAACCAAACCTTGTAACCCGTGTGGCTTCTTTAGAGAACTTGTGTGAGCCTTGTGAGAATGAATGCAATTCTTAGATTACAAATCACTTCATTGGACAGAGTCCACATGCGGCTCTCTGTGGTGTAGTCCCTGTGTGAACAGTTGGAGCAATCCAAAGTTCGGTCTGCAGTGTTCACCTTCATTACTAGTCTTGGTCTGGGATGTTCTGCAAAGCCAGCATGGAACAGAAGTGGTCAGATAGCCTCTTTGGTAAACCAAGAATATCTACTCAAAAACTGAACACGTGTGTAGGTTTTGCCCTGGGAACTATTGGCCAAAGCGGTTGAAAATTGAAACATGTGCTGTTCCAAGATCCAGTTCAGCCTGTTTTGGAGCAAGTGACTAGAAGCAGTGCATCCAAATAAAAACTTCAGCTTGGAGAGCTTCGTATCTCAGATTTTTAAATACAGTGCTTTCATGTTCAATTTATTTTTCCTCGCCTGCTGTTGTTTTAGGGTGTCTGCAAAGAGAAGTTAAATCTTCATTCAAGAACCAGAACAGGACTAGGAGATGCAGAAATTCTGAGTGCAGCCATTGGGAAGGTGTTTTTACTGGCTGAAGAGACTTTGATTTTGCCAGTTCTCAAGCTTCCTGGTTCATTTGTAAATTAAGATGAATGCCAGGCTGGAACAAGATGTCAGATTCATCAAGGCGGCCAGATTTTTAACTGGATTCTGAAAGAAAGGGAGGATTTGCAGGTGGTGGGTAGCAACATTTTGCATGTGTTGTAGCTTGGAGAAGGGCACTCTTTACACAAATTAAAGTTGTAAGGTAAATGAGGACTTTGCACAGGGGAGAAGGGCAGTGTATAGATGTGGTAGTATAGATGTGGAGATGCGTAGGCAAATATGTAGTCTGGTAACTGGTCTTAGCACTAAAATAAATGAAGGCTCTGAAACAAAGTTGTCTAATAGGTGAAAGCAGTGATGGGCAGAAAAGCATTCTTCAAGGAACAAAGTTTTCCTCCATGTGAGGCTCGTAGCTACGTGTAGCCAAGTACCACATAGCAGACGTGTTTTAATTGGTTTTGACACTTCCCTGGCTTTCCTTTTGCTGTTGCAAGATGCCAAATTGGAGTGGGAGTGAATTTTGTAAAAAATATCTGACTATGAAATAGCTGATTTGAGGGTACAGCAAAAGAAAACCACTGAGGCTTTATGATAGGATCTCAAAAAATCAGTCCGGTGTACACACCTCTGCTAATAGCATCTCCCTTTACAATCTCTTCAGGATGTATATTGTGTCATGGAGCAATCAATTATTCAGAGCAGGAGCCAGGCTAAATAGGTAGCCAGACAAAAGGAAAGGAAAGAAGGACTGTTGGGTAGGGCTTGCAGAGTAAATTGCATCTGGTCATGAAAGAAGTCTGTGGGAGTGTGTCCAGGGTTGCACTAACGTCTCTACCTCAGCCTCGTGTGCTGGAAGCATGTTTTCTCCCTGAGGTTCTCTATGCTGGCACTTTCCTGGATGCTTCTGCAAGCACAATGAAATCCGATACACAAAATACCTTTTAAGACTGTTGCACCAGTATTTACATAAGAGTGGATAAGAGACCAGCGCTTACAGCAACCCCCCAGAGCTGTGTATTCTGTATGAACACAAAATACTGTACTTGATCTCAGTGTTAAAGTATCTGAATGAAAGCCTTAAATCTTGAAGTAGATTGCTCATTCTGACATCTCTGAACTTCTGCTTCCGCAGCCCTGCAACTAAGGTGAAGCCAGGCTTGCACTTTTTTTTTAAATAATCGTAATTCAATATTTGCCTTTTAGTAAAGGATTAAAGAAGGGACACACTTCCAAGTCACATTTGCAGGGCTGGAATTTGAGGTGCTGTCTACCAAGTCCAAAGGCTGGTCTTTACTAGTTAGCATTTTGTTGAATTCTTGGCCTTGGCTTGATGGTTTCTCTGTGACCCCTGAACATTTCTGCATGCTGAAGTGTTAACATTTAAATGCAGTTTTAGAAAAGGAAAAAAAATGGTATAATAGCATCTGACATTACAATATATGTGCAGAAATTTTGCATCCACTAATCTTAATGCAAACTGATCCATTCTGAAAGCATTCACGCTTTCAGCCAAGTGTATTATTGAGATGTAGGGGTGTTCAGGGCTTGGTACTGATAAATGTAATTTTCTTTTTAATAGAAATAATTGGAATTGAGTTGGTGGACCAAGAGGTGGCACCTCAGCAGGTGCTGCAAAACTCCATAAACCACTAAATGCAGGGTGGAAGGGGAAGGGAACAGTGTGCTTCTCTAACTCTGGTTAGCCAGAATTTTGAAAACACATTATGCAAATAGCTAGTAGGGTTTATGGAAACATTTGCTTTAAACACTTCAAAGAAAGGAAATACTGGGGACAAAATCCTGTTGGTGGGAAGGTTAAGTAGCAATTTATAATTGCTCTGAAGGATTTACAGATTGTGTGTGGTCTTCATAAGAGCTATTTATAACTCCTGCATTCTTCACTCAGTTCATCAAAAACTAGATCACTTGGATAATAGCTATTTTGGGGTGAAGCAAGGGGTTTTGTTTGCAGCAGCTCTGTGTTATGTTGCAAACGATGGCCATCACTGTCTCCTGCACTGTTTCAGGGGAAGTGACTGAGCATGCAGAATGCCTAGATTAGTGTATAGGGTTGTATCCTAGGTACAGGACTGATTTCAGGCTCTGAAACATCAAATTCAGGATACAAATAGGAAAAACAGAGTTCACAAACCCTCTTGGCTTTGTTTCTCTGAAGTAGCATAAGTAGTCCCTGATCCCAGAGGTAGTTACCATGAATGCCGTTCCTGGAGCTAAATACCTGGAAGGATGGAGCACAGAAAGGCAGTTAATCATTATGGTTGTCCCTCACAGCTGGATTTGTACAGTGCAGGCTTCCAGTTGATAGCTCTTTTCCTGATTTGTGTTTCTTGTGAAATTTTGTTCTTAAATCAGTTGGTTTCTTTCCAGAGAGCCAGGGGAATTGTCTTTGGCATAGGAGACACCCTTCTGTTCTCAGGTTTGACTGTGAGCAGCTTACAGTGCCAAGCACTACGTGGTGGAGAGACGACACTGGCTCTGGTGAGGATGTAGTTTCTTCTAATCCATATGGTGCTCAGGTTCCCCTCGGGAGTTCTCCCTGCTGCATCAGCCTCTGTCTCAACCCTGAAGCCAATGCCCGGCAGGAGCAGATAGGTGTGGTGGCTGGAGCAAGCGGCACAGGAGGAAACAGCCTCTCGGAATGATTTCCTGTGGCTCGTCCTGGTGCAGAAGAGTGCTCCAGCAGGCAATAGAGGGGGTGAAGGACAGTGTGTTGCCATTCTTACCCGTGGGTGCTGCTTTTTCTTCAGGCTGACGGCCACTGTAGTCTTCCGAGAGGTGAGCCAGAGAAGAGTCCTGGCCTATTTATCCTCCAGCAGTGACCACTCTTTAGCATGCCTCGGGCACTGCCCTGTTGCTTAGCTGCTGCAGTTAGCACAGAAAATGTTAAAGTGGTTTTTTGTTTTAACTGAGCTGAATTAAGGTATTTGTTTTTAGGTCAAGAAAATCTAAGATAACAGTGTGCTTGAAGTTCATTGGATTAATTAATTTGGGAAAGCCACTTACAAACCTCCTCCTGAAAGCTGTTGGTTTGCAAATCATCCAGTTTTCTTTGTAACAATACTTACTTGACAGTCATTGCTCAAAATTTTATTTGTGCTGACATTGTCAGCATGAAGATTTAGTGCAGTTTTCAAGAGCGATGCAGGATGAGTGTATGGGTGATCTGTGGGGTTATTTCCACAGAAGAAATGTGTCAGAAGATGTCCCGGGTGTCTGTGTAGAAAGTTGTGGCTCTATAAGCGAAACTGTTCATTAGCACTCTGGAGTTCTATTTATTGATAAAATCCAATGGATCTCTAATTAAGATGTCGATACAGTTTGCTTCTATTCACGCCTGACTTGTAAATATTCTGTGTTTTGCTTAATAGAAGTGTGTTGAATTCCAGCCTCCAGTGCCTTTGGAATTTACACCAATTGACTTGCACCAAATGACAGGGTGTTTTCCAGATATCCCTCCAAAGCTCTTTTCCTGGTTCTGCTCCTCTCAGCAGACTTTCTCTCCTAGTGATACTTGAGGTTGAATTGCAGGGCTGTTGAATGTCGAACAGCCGTGGCGTTGAAGCTCCTGTTCCCATCACAGCAAAAGTTTAATGCATGGCTTCGGCAGACTATGAAGAGCTGAGATTGGTCACCATAAGCAAAGACCTGAAGGTATCGATTTTGTCTTTTTGTTTTCAGACGGTCCGTATGGAATATTTGCTGGCAGAGATGCCTCCAGGGGACTAGCAACTTTCTGTCTAGATAAAGATGCACTCAGAGATGAATATGATGACCTATCGGACTTAAATGCTGTACAGATGGAAAGTGTCAGAGAGTGGGAAATGCAATTTAAAGGTAAATTCTCAAATTAGCAGCACATCTTTAGCTTAAGGAAATGCTTTTAATAAACATGACTGATTTGGGCTTGGGGCAGCTGTTAGAGATGTTGACAGTAACATTAATAATACCATGTAACTTTCTTAGGAAAAGACCAGGCCTGCCTTCCACAGAGAGGATTCCACCATATCCCACTACAGCTTTTTCAACCTCTTAGTTTTATTCAAGAGAGCTGTTCTCTTCTGAGCTTTGCAGGGGAGAATTTCACTCTCCAATCTCAGCGTAGCTTAGCTGATGGTATTTCTGCTCACAGGTTGTTGGCTTTGGATGCCATGGAATTACGACTCCAAGTTGTTTCGCCATGAAGGGTTGAACGAGTGTCTTGAAATAATTTCTCCAAAGTATGGAATTACACTTCTGGAGGGAGGGGGAGAAATTTTTCACACTAATTGGAATCCAAGAGGCTGAGGGAATTTGTGCTGGTTTTAATGGCAGCCTTTTCAGCCACTGTGTGACAGAGCTCGCCTGGTTAGCTGCTGGAGAACTGAAACAAAGTTCTCAGAGAAAGCAGTGAGCAGCAAAGGCAGCAAGATTATTTTAGGAGGCTGAGTTTGCTTATAAATTACCATCAGTTTCAGTGATTCAGGTTCAGAACCCAAATTTGTAGGAGAAAAAGGGAATTTGCAGCCGTGCAGGCTAACTGGCAAATGCAGCTGTATTTGATTGTAATGGAATCATAAATCTTTTTCAGAAAAATACGACTACGTAGGTAGACTCCTAAAACCAGGGGAAGAACCATCAGAATACACAGATGAGGAAGATACCAAGGATCACACTAAACAGGAATGAACTTTGTAAACAACCAAAGTCAGGGGCCTTCGGAACTGCGACCTCTTATTCCCCATCACAGAATGTCCTGCATCTTTGGGTACAGTTCATCTGCTGCGAAAAACATTCAACAGGTTTTGTACAAGGAAAATAATATACTCACAAATGAAGATTTGAATACTAGACATTATTTGTGCTGCCAAACTTCTCGTTGCAGTTTATTTGTAATGTCTGGTTAGGCTTCGTTAGTGAAGAGGGGCCAGGGATTTAAAGGCAAAAACGCTATTCCTTTTTATCGGTAAGCTGAAGCCTTCAAACAGTATCTATGACAAGCTCGCTAAGAGACGTGAGTCTTCAAGTTCAGTGGAAGGTTTGAATCTTCTTTCATGTGTGTCTTCTCCTTCAGCATTAAAGAAAGACGTACTCATGTACATCAGCATCAGTAGGTTAGACTGCTGAAACTGGTGTTAAAATGTGAATTTCCGATTTTGTTTTGTATGTGGGCGTTAGTAGCCCTGGCAGAATACTTCAGTTCTCTAAGAGAAGTCCATGTAGATTAGGACGGGGGTAAAAATCATCCTTTTCTCAAAAGGATTGGGTAAAACTCTTTCCTCTGCAACAACTGTTATCTGAAGCCTGCCTCTCCCCCCTTTTCCCATCCTCTAAATCAAATCAAGTGTTAATTGTGCCTTATTTCGCTTACATAGACTTGAATTGTTTTAAGGGACAGCCCCAAATTTCTGGTTTCATAGTCACTACAAGCAGCATTGAGACTGAAGTTAGAATGTTCTGTTGACTGGAAAACCTTGATGTCATTCTGTGTATAGAATGTAAAAGAGGAATACTCAGTGTTACTGCCATATGTTAATACTGCATATACTTAAATTAGCATTGTGATGGCCAAATGCATACTCCCATGCTTCTTTTTAAGTAATTACAAACACACAAAAAAAGTCACCCTTCCTCCTCTTCCAGAAGCTGCCTAACTTTTGGGAGCATAGCCTTCACACCCCTGTAGGATGAAGGGGCGTGCGCGCGTGTGTATGTGTGCGTGTCTGTCTGAATGCAAGACTTGGGAGGGATTGTTTCTGCAGATATTGTAAATACGAGTACCATTTTAATAAAGCATGTACAATACCAAATGTGCTGTCAGACTTTATGTAGAAGCTGTGAGGCAGAGCTGGGATACGATGGAATACAAAGGAATGGTGTTACTTTTCCTTGCAAGTCCCAGCTTTTGAAGAGTTACTCAGGTAAGCTGTATTGGAGAGAGTGAACCAATGCCAATGCGTTACGGTGGAAAAAAGTAAGTGATGTAAATAAAGGAGAAGCATTTGAGGAAATGGTGTAATACCATAAAGGGAACATGTGTCGTGGCACTAAGAGGACAAGAACGCTGGAGATCTGTACGTGGGTATCACTCAACATATTGTAGAAATTTCACCATCTGTTCTGCTACATTCGTAACGGTGACACCATGGAGTTCATGGCTTGCAGCATTGTGGCTTACGTCTGTACCTCTGTTTGCAGAGTCCACCTGTGGTCAGGCTACAGGAACAGATTCCTAGATATACCTTCTGTTGAACTGTAAACTGTGAAATTCCAGGAACTACTTCCTTTTTATTACTATTTGACTGAAAGTTATTTATGTAAATGAAACAAATAAACAAAAATCCTCTCTTGAATCCTGTGTAACTCACGTGTCCTAGCAGGCAGGTTACATTCTCTTCCCTGCATAGCCAAGCTCGGAACAGAATAGTTGCAGCACAGAAGAAGTAGCAGAACTGGAAGAGTTTCTCCACAGATGTTGGGTTACACTTGTAGGTTCTCACGCTGGCTGAGCAGTCCAGTCAGGTGTGGGGTGGTTCAGCTCTGACCACTGTCAGTCAGGGAAGCCCTGGTTTCTGCTTGGGTCACACCTTTACAAGCTGAGTGTTGGTGGTGTCCAGACTTGGGTTAGTACAGTAACAAGTGTCTGCCACTCATCTACCACTGCTGAAATGCTGGACATGCTGGTGGAACTAACCAAACCATGACAATATGTGTTTTAGATGGAACAGTGGAAGCTACCGTGGGATAGAGAAAAGCTTTCTTGCATAGGCCAGGAGCCAGGAGTACTTAAGCATCTAGTTCATTATTTCAATGCTTCACTGGGGAATTTATTAACTAAATCTCACTATAAAAGGTTTTACACTACACTGACAGCATACCTTTCACTTTTAGCTTTTGCACCAGCTCCTGCACCTCACCATGGCACCAAGGTGGGTGTAGCTGTGGAGCAGGAGAAGGTGGTTTACCCAGCTCTCAGAGAGGACAGCCAGAGAAATGGGTTCTTCCCAGGCTTCTCCGTAAAGATGCACACACCATGTATTGCTGGTTCTGCTGCACGAAGTCAGGGCTGGAGGGCCTTACACTTGGTATGAGTTACTCTGCTCCTTGCCTGTTACAGCTATTAGTGTTGCCACATCTGGCACAGCTGCAGCCCAGATCTGTTTTATGTACAAATTCCCTGCTGGAGAAAGAAGGGAAGCTTTGCACATGCTGTGACTTCCTAATTCCCGTGCAGCCTTTTCCTTACCCTTGCTGTAAGAAATGCACTGAAGTTACATGAAGTTTTGTTTTGTTGTTGTCGTTGTTGCTTGTTTTTGTTTGTTTTGGGTTTTTTTGTTTTAAAATAATAACACTCAAATTTTTACTTTTATGATTTAGGATTGGTTGAACAGCAAGATGGGTAAAGGATGAGTTTTGCTTTGAAGCAACTTAATGGCAACTCACCCTATGGCAGCAGCGTGTTGCGTACACTTCACCCTGTATTTTGATGTCTAGTAGATCTAAATTATTGTACATACAATTGATTTAAAGCTGACAACCTAAAATAAGCACTTTAAAGCACACCATAGCTTTCATTTTTAGACAAAGAATAATTTAGAAGAACATCAGATCCATCAAAACTTCAGTGCAATTAATATTTTTCTGGAGGCCTTCATCCTTGTAACAGTTCATCACTTGGTCAGAATTCACTATTAACTAAAATGACAGGCAAGTTGATACTGACAATGTGTTAAACTTTGTTTAAGCAACATAAGGGTACTTGCAGAGAGTATTTCTCATCATCTTTAGAAACACATTTCCAGTTTTTAATACATGACTTGTTTTCCTAGGCTAGACTTAGTATTAAACTAGTTTGAGTAGTCATTTGTTTTGGCACTTCTGCCTCATTTGTACACTGCTTCCCCAAAATGCTTTATTCTGGCAGCAAATCTATTTTTTAATCTTGATTTTAAAAAAACCCAAACAACAAGAAAAAAAAACAACAAAATAAAACATTACTATATTGTTACCCGATCTGAACATCTTGAATTTCCACTAAGGACTACAGAATTATCCCTTTACCTCCTTGCGCTTGTTTCTGTCTTTTTATTGAGCTAGATCTACTTTTCCTTGGCTATGGTTTAAGTTTTCTGTCCCTCAGAGGCAGACACAGCATGTAAGAGCAGCCTGGCACTCTATTTCTGATCTTGTGTCACTTTAAGCATCTTTGTTCTAAGCTATTTTCTAACTTTTTTTTTCTTGGTAAATCAGTTTGATTTTACTATCTAGGTAAAGGTCAAGGAATAGTTAAACCTTACTTACGCTTTATTTGAGTCTCTTGGATAACTCTTCTCTCTACACTAGAAGTTTGTAACGTTTTATTTCCTCCAGGAAATACACGCATTGTTGTATGAAACAGTACAAACTATTGCTCAAGACCTAGTACTTAGAATATAAAGGGTCTTCCCAGCTCTCCTTTGGGGTTGGTTTTATTTTTTAGGACAAGGCTGTGTAGTTTTTCATGAAGTGCAACTCCCTCATTCAGCAAGTCAGTACTGAAGTGTTGCTGAAGTTCAGAGTGGGTTTGGAACGAAGTCCTGTGGCCTTAGAGTCCTCCTCACAGTCTTGGTTCTCTCCCATGTTAATGCTGCAGACTTAAGCTGTGGGGAAAACCCTGCTCTCACTGTCCTGACTGCTCCTTCAGGCATGAATAGAATGATGCAAACTGCAGCTGTACATTTGGCTATTTACTCCTTTTCCTACTTAACACTAGTACTAATGTAACTCTGGCCTTGAAGGCTTACTTAAATATGGAAACTTGGAAATAATTAAGTCTGAATGTTACTGGCAAATCCTTCCACTGGCTTCTAATTTATGGCCAAAGGTGAATATTTACTAGCAGGCTACAGCTAGGGATTGAGCTTGCATTTGGTAGAACATGTGTGCCAAGCTTGGTTCTAATGCACATGAGGGGTTGTTTACCCAAAAACTTAAAGATATCAACCAAACAAAACCCCCCAAACAAACCCAAAGTGTTCCTCTCTTTGGGGATTCTTGTGGTTTTGTTTATTTTTCCCCCATACCAGAAGGCAGTAACTTTACTGTATTTCATAGTCTATAGCACTGCAACCTTCCTGCAAAACTCCTTAACAAATCAAATCAAATCCCCTTCTGGTTACCAAGTTTACTTGGGGTTGTCTTTAGTGATGATATTTTACTGACCTGTCACGTTTTCTAGGTAACTGGGCAAAGCCTACAAGTGTACACTCTGGGAGTGTCTAAAAATAAAGCCTTTTGGAGGTGTGAAGGTCCGGGCGCCAATCTGGATTTGTCACTTGACCACAAGCATTCGATTCCCGTTTGGATAACAGTACTCCCTTTCTCTTGACTGACTCCCACCCCCGTTTCACAGGAGTGAAATCACTGTCCTTTGCTTCTGCATATGCAAGGGCATGATTTGCTCTGGGTTTTTACTAGAAAGAAACCTCAACTAATCAGCTTTGAAAGTATTAACAAAGGCAATACCTTAGAACGGATTAACAGAGATGATTAAATTTCTTTAAACTGTTACAATGTTGCCATTTAAGTTCTACTCATTACCTTGGACAAGGCAAGAGCTGTAAGTCCATTGGGGTTTAAGTTGCTACAGGAAAACATCTGATCTCCCTTAGGAACAAGAGGAGTCTTGAGTCTTCCCTTTTAAAAAGCTTTTAGAATCCAACATTTTGAGCACGACAAAAGAAAAATCTTAGTGAGTTTGGGCAGGGTGGTGTTTTAAAATTTTTGTAGTCACTTCTCAACAGAAGAAATGAAGACAAACCTAAACAAAATTAATTAATAAGCACATGGGGGAATTTTTAGGCAAGGAAAGGTCCAAGACTCCCTAAGTATTTAGTAACTGACCACTGCTAGAATACAACCAGAAAGACAAATTGAAGGTTGGCTTAAATGGACCTAAGAGGCATCAGAAAGGATGTTGGACATGTACATGTGTGTTCAAAGACAAATTTATGACTCTGCAGTAGGTATGTCCATTACTGAAAGGTGATTAGCCACTTTCAGCCATATAAACAAGCTGCTTAGCCAGCAAAGTCTTCAGGGGTTATTCTAAAATGCAACGGTTTTGTTCTCAGCAATATGAGTATTGGTTTTACCACCTGTCTGCAAGGGGAGAGGGAAGATTCAAGTGAAAGGTAGCCAGAGCTGTGGACTGAGCTGGGTGGGTTTCTGTCCCCCTGAATAAAGGGACACTGCCTAAGCAACGAGCCCTATGGAGGCCAACAGGACAGACCGCCGGTAAAGCACTCACTCTCTTGGCTTTCAGTCATATTTATCACTCACCTGTCACTTTTTGACCAATACCCAGTCACATGAAAAAAATAAATCAATATTGAACTTGAAGAAAGCTGGCTCACATTTTAAGAACCACTCCAGCCTTTAATGGGCTGCATTTCCCTCATACCTTAGTACACCAGAGGCAACAGAAATTCACATGCGAATCTACAGCCTTACACTTTCAAGTTGTTTTTCTTCACACTTTGGGGAAAAAAAAAGTTGATATAACAACATTATTAGGGTTTTGTTTTGTTTTTATAAAATTTGTCAAGATATCACAAAATTACACACACCAAAAGGTTAATTTGCACATTTTCCAATGAAAAAGTGAAAGGAAAGATCTTAAATCTATTACTTGTATATACAATTTCAATCCAAATTTACATTTGCATCATTTTCTTGGATAGCAAAAGGCATGGATCAAACACAGGACTGAGATGTGTCACTTCAGCATATTTATAAGATATTACTTAAAATATTGGTATGTGTTCATTTAAATTCATTTAGAGCAAGCCACTTACAAAAGGCTCAACGTTGTATTGAAATTGCATTAACTGTTGGGAAGGCCACTGCTAACATACACTCCTTTACAATGCAAACATTCATGATTCGTTTCATTGAGATTCACAAGACAATGACTGAAAAATTAATGGACTTGTTATAACCTCTGAGATCCAATTCAAGTTTAAAATCCCCTATGTGGCTGTGCAGTCGGTTCGGATACCTTCATGGCTTAAGGCATTTGTGCTAGACAGAAATTTTTAACTTTCAAAGTTAAATGAACTAATTTCCTGCAGTTAACGAATAAAAAGCTGATATTCTTCTCTTGGAAGAGATAAGTCACCCACTCAGGTCTTTTTGAGTCTTTATAAGTGATTATGAAATTTCAGACTAGAAACATTCCCATCTTTCAGCTGCAGAAATGGATTTGGTTTTGAATTACTTACATTCAGTGAAATTGTGGTTAGACCTGTTTGAAATTATTTAGACTTAGCTAGCACAATTTAAGCAGAACTTCATTCAGGTATTGCAAAATAAAGCAAAAAGTTTTTTTTTTCAAGGAATAATTCCTTTCCCTCCAAACTCAGTTTTATTACTTGAAAAATGGAGACCAAAAAAAAAAATCAAAAATATGCCTCACCTGTCAGGAGTATTTCATAATCGTAAGAGAATTCAAATGAAGACACCTCTCAAGCTGAGAATAATTTTAGTTTGCTATTTTAACAACCTGCACAAACTGTAGACACTGTATGTTAATTTAAGATACTGTGAAAATCAACAGAACCATTCTCCCCTGTGCTTGAGTTATTAAGAACCAGTACTGAAGAAAATATCTGCAAAACTATCCCAGTTATGTCCACTCAAACTCCATACTTAATAAAATACTAACTATGGAGACCCTGAAAAATATAGAAACTATATCTTTAAATAGAATCCAGCAAAGCAGTTTCATATATAGCTGCACATTCTCAAGTGTGCTTTTGCACAAAAACGTACTTTTTAATAGTTAAAGAGCAAACCAATCGCATAGATCCTTCCTTTACATTTAAAATTCTGCATATAACGTCATCTTTTTTGCTTTGGTAAAATACAAGTAACGGGAAAACCTGGGTAAAGAAAGCACAGTAAATAACATGGGTATCTCATACCTTTTTTAAGAAATACGAGCTGAAATGTAAGGCATCCCCAAAGCATTTTTTGCATATGCAAGGAATGCAGTTCTTTGTAAACAAAAGCTCGAGGAAAGCAATACTGAAGCCAAAGAATCTTCCCTAGGATCCTTCCGATGATCCCGAAACCAAGAGTAACTCTCCTAGGGTAAGTGTTTTGGAACTAAATCCTGTGAAAAAAAAGAGAATCCAATCCTTTGTCTTCCCGTGCATTTCTAATCATGTACTAGACTGGCTCGCCTTGAAGATCTTCAAATTAGCAGGGTGATGGAAAAGTTGAGTCTCAAGGTCGCGAGCTCGTCTTGAGTCTATTTTTCTGGTACATCACTTTCTATAGATTTTGTGGCAGCATTGTTATGGCCTATGGATGCTTGCACAGTGTTCCCACTGGTGACATTCCCCAGAGCCTGGGAGTGACAGGCAGCCGTGGGCTTAGCGACAGGAAGTGTTTTAGAAGAATTAGACTGATGTTTGCGGTGACCTGAATCCTCACCTGTTGCAGCAACTGGTCTCCTTCTGTCAGATTCTTCACTAATAGGAGGCTGAAAAGAGACATTGGCAACCTGTTAAATGTTTTTCTGTAGGGCCAGGTGTTTGCCTTTTTTATAAAGGATCAAAAAAGACAGAGCATTCCCTAATTAGGCCCTTAGTTAGGCCGAGTCATTTTAGTTATTCACAGCTCACTGATGATGTTCTAAGGCTTTTCTGGCTGTTCTGCAGGACTTTAAACAGTCTTACAGCAGCAATTTAATTATCACTGTCCAAATGTTTGCCACAACTCCTAGAAAACGGAGGATTACCATAACCCAGTTATGAGAAGCACAGCAGCATGATACTCTGGAATCACAGGGTTTCAGAATTCGGCGTTCTACAGTAAGGATACATTGAATTTGGCATATAAAGTCTCAGCAAGGACAATGCCTGTCACAGCTCATTAAGAAATGTCAGTTGGGCATTAATTCATTTGCCAAATTCTCAAATGGGACAGAAGTCAGTCTTACCAGATGACAAATGAGCTATTTTTTGCTATTTATTTCATTACACCATGAAAGGGGATCAATGCTTTTCATATTTCAGCACCATACTTCAGTTCAAAAAAGAACATCTAGAATAAAACTGCATTTTTCATTTCAACTCAGGTTTTTTGATCATGCTTTTCTTTCTAGTCATTGACAGGCTTTGCAAAGCTGCCTTTTTGTGAAATTAAGCACTGCCCTCAGTTCACCTTGCAGTAAAAATATTCGTACACCACATATTTATTTAAAATAAGTATTGAAACTTACATCCACTCTGAAGTCCTCCAGTCTCTTAAATTTACTAAGGTATTCTTGCAGTTTGGGGTCAATGGCTGGAGTCTTGTGCTGAGAGTATTTTAGGTAAGCCCAAAATTTTTCCAGTCCATAAAGCTGACCTAATAATGGAAAAATATAATTTTAACAATTTACAAAGGTCAGATTTAATTTAAAACTTAATTATTCAGTGGTAACTATATGTTTAAGAGAACCATAAGGTAAAAGGAACATGAACAAGAGCTGCTCTTGGGTTAGTTAACAAGTCAGTTAACAATTGGGATTATCTCCCAACTGAAGTTACCCTGGTGTGACCAGTGACTGGTCCATGATAATTACCAGCTTCATAGTCTCTCTTTGTTTCTTCTTGGAAATCCTTGAATATTTCTTGCCTGAATTTCTTTTCCAGGCCATAGCTGTAAAATCTAAACAAGCATTCCAATCCATACCTGTAACAGAACAGAGAGGTACCAAGATCTTACACATACGCTCCTCATTCCTCAGCAGGATCCAAGTTTTCAGTCTCTCCTTGCACTTCAGTAAATGGCACAGCCTCATTTTACCCTTCTCACGAAAAACACTTCATTTTCACATTAATTTTTAATCGGCCTATGGTTCTGAAATGTCTTCACAACTAATCAAACTGCCTTAGGAAATGAGGTTTGTCCACTGTTTCGACTGTGAAACGACAGACACTACACACACCACCAAAATGAGGACAAATGCTTTCACATTTTCAGTACGTCTATACTCAGTTTCAACATAAAACCAAGCACAGTGGGCCAGACCAAAAGCCAGCCAAACCCACCATCAGCGCAAAACTCAGCGTTCTTTCAGCTCCCACACACCCCAGCACCAGGGTTTCTGGCTCAGTATTTAGCGACGCTCCGGCTTTGGCTGTCACACCACCACCAGAGCTGCCTTGGACCTCTCGATAGCTGGGACCTCCTTCTGTTCTGCAATCGTCTGCTGCCATCTTGGCACCCTTAAGAGCCTTCTGAAGTTTCTCCTGGTAAATGTATCTTTGGATAACCACGGAGCATCAGGAAAGCTCAGAGCAGAGACACAAGGTATTATTCAGGCTACCTTTGCACCCTTGGGACTATTGCTCTGCAGTCTCAGACAACATATCTCAACTTCAGGATTTCCATAGCCAGCACTTCCTCACTTGGCATTCAGAATGTTGGGCTACCATCTCTCTTTGGTATTATTCCCTTCCTTTCACCCAGTTGCCCCCACCTCTGTTTCTCTTAGCCAAAGAACTAAAGGGGCAGTGATAATTTCCTTTGTGGTCATTTTTCTGGTATTTTTGGAAGGCGAAGAAGCAGTTTGAATTAATTGAATGAGGTTAGGAATGTCTTCACCTATGGAAGGAACAATCTCATGAGTGTTAATAAGTATAGAGCTGTCCTGTCACAGATAACAAATTACACAACTGTGTGGAATTCGGGACCAATCACAAGTCAGGAAATGCTGCACATTCAGCTGTTTATCAGCAAAGCACAAACTATACCAATAGATACTTGGTATTAAAATACTTATACAGACTGCTATTTTAAAAATTTGCAAAGAGCCAAAGCCTATATGAAAAATGTTCACTTCAGATATACATAAACTTCATGGTCATTAAAACAAGTGGTAAAAACACAACAGTTTTTAACTTCAAGGAAAAAGCAAATACCTGTAGTGTTCTTTTGCATCATCTAGAGCATGTTGTTTGAATTCTTCATACATTTTCTTGTTAAAGTGATCTCTCAGAAAAAAGGACCAGAAACGAAAAAGTGTGTTCATTTCTTGGGACTGGCCAATTCCCAACCGTTTCCTCTCTGGAAGAAAAAATAAAGGGGGAAAAAAAAAGCTATTTTTAATTTTTCAGCAGAATATTTTCAACCGCTTTTCCATCAGTAATACACACACAAGGTCTTCCAGCAACACCAGTTTAAATTTGAGGGTAATTTCTGGTAAGAGAATGTAAAGTTAAATGGAAAACAGTTGACAAAATAGAAGCACCAAATAAATTTTGCTCTTGATTCCCAAGAAAAATTAAGGATGAGGAACAATGTGGAGAGAACAGGTATCAGATGACAACTGGTGTCTTCTACCTAAAATTTTAGGAAGTGCATTTAGCATCTTACCCAGTAGACACCTTCGACGATATTTGTGGTACACCTGTTGAGTAAAGCCATTTTCCTTTAACAGTTCATGAGAAGGATGCTGAAATTTTGGAAGAGAATTTGGGGTACATCCATAACATCCTGCCAGTGGAGCTCCTTCGGAAGGCGAAGCATTGGAACTGCTAAAGAAAAAAACCCAAAACTTATTTCTGTCCTATAAACAGTGCTTTTCTACAGAATCAGTTTTCAACCACACTGATCTATGCAAGAGCTGGCAGAATAGAGTCACCTGATGACCACTACAATGCATGTCTGGAGTCTTGGCCATCTGTTTTTGGGTGCACCTCAAGAAAATCAGACTCTGTGCCAATGTGTCAAAAAGAACGGGCAGTTTTGGATGACAATAATCAAATGTTACTGTAATGCCTGATTTTAAGTGACCACTTAAAGGCAAAAAACACTGAAATGAACATCTATACTTCAAGTATTACTGCTACAAACAACATTGTGAACACAGTCTAGCTAGCTTACTTCCAAGATAGCCTTGTACTCTGTGGTTTTGCCTTTCTTTGATTGCTCTTTTCTTGCTTCCACTGTATCTATAAATTGCCTTTTATCACAGCCTACTTCTCCATTAACATTGAGAACTAATGACATTACAAACAAGTTTTCCACAACAAAAGAAAAAATTTACCTCACAGAGGAAGTTCTTGGCCTGTGGTCTCTGGAATCCATCACCCAGCCAACGTGGCATTCTAAAGGAGGGTTTGTACTGTGTCGCGTTTTTCTTTTCCTCCGAGTCTAAGGAAGTAAACAAAGTATTTATTTCCCTCATTTGATTTCACTCATTCTCCCCTCTTAAAACAAAGTTACAAAAATTTTATATTCTAACCTAGCACATTATGAAGTCACAACACTCCAGTTTCATAACCTAGATTAGTCTTGCCTAACAAATTAAGTATCTTTAGACACTACCTCTTTCAATGTTACAGAGAAAACTTGAATCCCTTGTGTAGAATTAAAAAAGAATGAATTTAGTAAATATTTTGAAGATAAATAAAAAAGTGCAAGTGTTTCATTTTTTGGCCTTTTCATTCTTGTTAAATTGTATGCACAGACATGAGTTCTATAGGCTTCTTCTGGTTTTAAAAAAATGCTACGTCTTTCCATTTACCTTTCCATCAATGGATCGTGCTTCTTTAACAACAGGGTAGAACCTGGGTGTTTTGTTGGGATCCTGTAGCCTCGGGGTGCGAGGTGTCCGCAGGGTGAAGCCAGGGTGAACACAGGGGGGATCTGGAACTGCTGTTGGCAGTGATCGAGCTATTGCTGCTGTTGGAGGTACTTCAGTACTTAAATGACAAGCCAGCTCCTCTGCTAAATCTGTAAGCAGGAAGGAGAAAACATTTGTTTTCAAAAGAAACTTAGGATTTAAAAGCCTGAGCTCCCCCAGTATCCTAATGGCCTGTTTCATTTCAACTGAACTACATCACCCCAAAGGATAATCAAAGTAACAAAAGCACTTGGCGTAGCAGCAGTACAAATGGTGCAAAACTATGAAATAAATAAATATTTGCTAGAATATTTAAACCCACTTCTTTCTTATCTGCTTGTTCTTCTGTATTAGGTACTGGCAAAGTAACAGAAAACAAACACTGGTGAAAGTGTCACCACATCCTTGGTTTTTGGTGAGGTGGTGGGTTTAGCGAGGTGGTTTTCTTCAACTGCTTTAAAGATGCTATCAGCATGTATACTAGTAAATGTTAGTAACACACCACTATATCAGAAATATCAAAGGGTAAGATTCTGACATTGGGACTGCTCAGTAAGGTTATGATGCAAGTAGAAAATCCTTCCATTCTCACTTAGTTCTATCCCCTTTTCTCATAAAAATACTGGTTTCTAGAAAATATTTCATACATCATTAGCTATTACCTTACACACTGTAAATGCTAAGTTACACAAAAGGCACCTGATGTTGGCATATAGTGACAACAAAACAGAACACTGCCTATTGATGCTCATATATATCCTGAAAAGTAGCAGTACCAGCTTCTTCTAATTCAATGGAAATTGCACTACTGAGGAACAGCTGACAATTTGAAAAATCAGCAGGAAGTCCCTCAGACTGCTGACTGACCCAAAATGAAAATATTACACAGGTAGAAAAACACCTACAGAATTGTTCTTTAGTACAGAGATTCTAAAAACAAATACATTTTACTTACCTCTCTGTAACTCTGGAGGCCCTGGAAGAACTTCTTGGGTTGGATCAGCAATTTGTTCTGGTGCAAGATTATCAAATTCTTCCTTACTGATGAGATTTAGCTTCTTAAAGTTCTCAATCTCTTGCTGAATTAGAGAAAGCAAATTGTAAATGTAAAGCACAATAATGGATATCATCCTAAGAAAGGTGAATTTCTTAAGAGAAAATAAGCAAGCCAGAACTGACTCGCAGCTAGCCATACACAGCCAGTAACAAAGATGGAAGGAGCCTCTAGCACACATCATAAAATAGTTGCTGTGAACACTGTATATAACTGCACTAGCTAAAAGAAACAGTTACACCAATAAACGGGCAAATAGAGGCAGGTAACTCTACATGCAAATTTGCACAGACAAATAAGAAATAGAAATGACTGAGAACCTGCCCCTTGCCAAGCCTCAAACCATGCTTCTTCTGCAGTAAGCATGCCAGGGACGGTCCTAGCAATTTTGGTTCCCTTCCTAAGGCTGTATCTAAAGAAAAGCCAGTATTTGTACATAAAGTCTTCAGACTTTTCCTTTTTTATTTTTATTTTTGATTAGTAGCTTTAACTGTGTAAGGATGGGATATTACAAGATGTGTGGCAGCATCTCAGATCACTCATGCCCCTGCTCAGCTGAAGGTGAGGTGGGACATGTGTGCATGCGCATGCTGCATGTGAAAAATTGTGTTTAAATCATTGTCAAGAATGCAACAACAACAACAAAAGAACATTTTCTCTTGCTATGTACTGTTTCTCACTGTCCTCTTTCAGTTTGCTGGTTGCCTTGCTCCATTTGCTTTGTAATAAAACCTTCACATTCTGAATTCTACCCTTTATTTCTTGCTCTTATTCTCAACATTCATTTCTCTTTGTCAGCTTTTCTGTACCCACGTGCTCCATTTGTCCTTTACCCGCTCCACAACCCACCTTTGTCCTTATACACAGATAACCACTGAGTGTTTAGGCAACTGTATTTCTGTACACATAACCTCTGCTAGTGACACAGTGGGATTGCTGACAGACACTGGGCTGGCGCACACACAAAAAAAAGGCATTTCTTAACAAAACAAGAGCAGCGACAGGTCTGCAGCATGCCACACTGACCTCCTGTGACACTGCCTATGCAGTGGAGCTCAACCCATCTGTAATTTTACAGCTGCTTTAAAAAAATAATAAATGTAAAAACAAATTTTTAAAAAATCGCAGAGCTGATGATCTCCTTGCAAAGTTTTAAAATACTCAAAGACAGGGGCTCACGTACAGGCTAGGAAATAAAAGGGTATGATACAATAAGGCGTGCAATCCAAGGTTTCATTTGCTCACAGAACTATCATTCTAACAAGGCAAACAGAACCTCCATACAAAACTGCTTTAAAATTACTGTATTACCTTCCCCTCTGGTAGAGGTTTGCAGATTTTCTGAAACAAGCCATTCATAGAGCAAGAAAGCACTAGAAAAGTTGAACCATCTTCCAAAATGTTAAAAATAGTTCTAAAAAAAAATTATTTTATGTGTTTGGTCAAATCTGTGACAGGAAAAACTTGCTGGTTTTGCTTTCAACTGTTTACAATATTGTCAAAATAAAGGGAATTCAACAGACCTGCAAATTCAACTCCTGTCACTTTTCTTTCAATAAAGTGTAGTGTTTTACTGAAATTAATTTTGGAACTGTTTGGACAGTCATTGTTTTCAGGTCAAAAATGAAGAGAGTTACCTTCATCATAGTGTCATTTTCACTTTGTTCCATCCACAAATCCTGTTCATAGTAGTACAAGCCATCATTAATAACTTTAGCAAGTTCTGATGTAATTTTTGCACGGCATACGTGGTTGCCAGTACGATCTCCACCAGAATGTTTTCTCATATATGGTGGTGTCTGTGTTACAATCAAAATCTTGTTTACATCCTGATCATCAATTTCATAATCGGAATCGCTGTCTGACCAATCAGTAAATTTATTCTTCCGACTTTGAATTTGTTCCATTTCTTCATCAAACAAAAAATCAAGTTCTTCTTGTTCTTGTTCCTCTGGAGGTGGGAGTGGCTGCTGTTGAGCCGATGGTTGATCAGGTATAGGAACACTTTCCTAAATTGGAAAAGGTGACACGTTTTATACTTGAATTGGATAGTGATTATCCAAGTGGGAGACAAATAGAACATGATAGAACATTTTCAATAAACGAATGTACAGGAATCAGAAACAATACAGCCACTCTCAGATGCTTAAGTAAATCACTGGTGTAAATAATTGTCGTAAGCTTTTAGAACAATTTTCAATGCACGTTACAATACTTTTTTTCAATAATCAACAAGTACAACTGTCCCTCAGCAGAAAAAATCCCCACTATTTCCTTTCTGTTTTAGTGAGCTTTGGATCAGAATTTTAAATGCACTTAATTATTCCAGGTCTGGTAGAGGGACAAGTACACACACTAATTGAATTGCATTATCAACCATCACATACATTAAGACGTGAAAAACCTTGTTTTGCAGTATAATCTGAAAGTTGGCAGGTTTTCATTTGTTTAAATCATAGAATCGCTCCGGTTGGAAAAAACCTTCAAGATCATTGAGCCCAACCATCAACCCAGGACTGCCAAGTCCACCACTAAACCGTGTCCCCAAAGGCCACATTCAAATGTTTGTTGAATACCTCCAGAGACAGTGACTCCACCACTTCCCTGGGCAGCCTGTTCCAATGACTGGTCACCCTTTCCATAAAAATAAATTTCCTAATATCGAGCCTGAACTTCCCCTGGTGCAACTTGAGGCCATTCCCTCTTGTCCTATCATTCATCACCTGGGAGAAGAGATGGGCCACCCCCTCACTCCAACCTCCTTGGTAAATAAACATAAAGGCCTTTACCTTTAGTTTGACTGTGGATGCACGATGCCTCTTCTTCACTTCTATCCAAGGTTCAGAGTCCAAATCAGGCAAACTTGTAGACAACCCTTTAGACATTGTCTGAAAGTTACTCGTTTCAGTGTTTTCCTTTGGACTCAGCAGGCTCCCCAGTCTTGGAGAACTTGGTGCAGACTCTAGCAGAGGAAAACAGTAGTTCAGTTCCTGTTGTGGGTTGTTTCTTGGTTTGATTTTTGTTGTTTCTTTTTTAATTGTTTCACAAGTCTTCACCACAGCTACCATTTTTTTAACTTCTCTGGTTAAATGTAACACTGATCAGCAGAATTTCTTTTCATTTTTAGGAGATGGCTTTGCACAGTTCACTCGGCATTTTAGGAAAAGACTGATTTTCTAGCAGCTTATTTACGTGCAAAGTTTCTAACAGCCTGAGAGAAATTACACGTTACTCAGAAAACAAGAGCAGCATCATTAGGGACATGTTTTCTCCGCAGCCTTCTCTAGCTCTATGGACGGGTGCCTAACTCAGTCTTCATTCTTCCCATTTAATTCCAGCCAACATTTTAGTAAAAGACTTTCTTGCCAAGGGTTGTCAGTGAACAAAGCCATCTCCGTATTAATGATGTGAATGAGATTCCCCATCCAAACCCAGGATGCACCCAATAGAGAGTTAACTTTCCCCTGCTATCAAAATGAAGCAGATTTTATGACAAGATTACTATTATTACTTATACTACTAACAATAACAAAGCACTGCAGTCCATCATACTACATTCTGGAGAATGGTCACAGCCATAACACATAAGGGACATTTGTATCTACTTCACATCAGCCATGCCAGCCCTGTGACTTGGCAACTGCAAGGCTGACAGGCACACCAGCTGAACAAACAGTTACCAAATGTACAACTTCTGTTATGAAATCGGTATCAAGAGGAAAACTTCCTAAGCTAGGCAGACAGTCCTAAACTTATGTTTCTATAAAATAAATCCTTTACCAGTATGTGAGCCAAAAATTTGGCCTGGTATGAATTCTGGACAATTGATGAGCTGAGAGAAGTCCGTCGGTGGCAGACTGCATGGAGGAGGACCTGGGATTGGCCACTTCTCTGGATCAACCCTTTTTCTTATCCTCTGATCCACAGTTTCAACTTCTGTACTGTCCTTTAGGGCCTGCGTGACAAGCATAGTACAACTTGAAAAACTTTACATATCCAGCACCATCCACAAAAAGAAAAACCCCACAAACTTTGCCATTTATAGCCTCTTTATAAAATCCTTGTCATTGCACATAGAAATTTTTAACTTCATAGCACTGACTTCAAATGATAGTAAAAAAATAACCCAGTCACTTTCTACATACATACTTCTGAATTACTTTACCTCCAAAATGAGTGCAGCATTTGTAGTCAGAGCTTGCATCCGACGGAAGCTGGCAATCAATGAAACAGGCAGAAATCCTTGTTGGTCCATCTTTCTCCTCAGAAAGAAGTCTCTTTCCAAATTTTCTGTGCTGAAATAATACTCACTGCAGAAAGAAACATCCAAATATGAGCCTACTACAGGTTAAAGAAAAGGCTAAAATAGCAACTTCAAGATTCCTTGTTAATGTCTTCCATTAAAAACAGAGCATACTTTGTCATCAACATCATTCTTGTCAGCAAGTGTATCATTATAAGCAAGACTTACAGAACAGCACGTGTGCTCAACATGTTAAGACAGACTCGTGATCCAGTACCGTACACAGGGGTATAAACCAAAGCCTTGTTACATTTGCACATATGAACTGCATAAGGAAAAAAACTACACTCATTTTTCTATCACCCACCCCCTCCCTTATTACTTACATGAACAGAAGGAAACAACATTGTCTTAGCCTCCACATAGATGAAGGACAACTACTGCTTACAGTCAGG
This sequence comes from Aegotheles bennettii, assembly GCA_013398125.1. Lineage (NCBI taxonomy): Eukaryota > Metazoa > Chordata > Aves > Caprimulgiformes > Aegothelidae > Aegotheles > Aegotheles bennettii. Next base: position 727,668 of record VZRW01013726.1, on the reverse strand, counting down.
GCGTGAGTTATTTCCCACACAGCAGTATCAGTGCACCTTCATCCTGAATTGTATCTTTGCTTTTCCCAGTTTCCAGTACATTAGAAGGTTTAAGAATCCTATCTGAGTGTTGAGGCACACATATGTACTCTGAGTCATTACTTCAAGCATGCTTGTGGGAAGATGAGAAAACAAAAATAGTAATGTTGTATTTGTCATGAAACTGTACCAAGAGGCAAAACAGTTCATGGAGAAAGGCAAAGTCTGAAAGAAGAGATGATGTTTAGTGGATAAAGAGAAGAGGGACAAGGACCGTTTCAGTAATCTGACAATACCACAGAACAAGAGAGACAAGGGACAAAGAAATAGCACAAAGACAAATCTTCTTAAGCAATTAAGCTGCTCTATAAAATGATCAGGGTGTCAAGACTTAGTGAAGAGAAAAATTAAGGAACACAAATCACAGTCTGTCACACAAAGCAAGTGAACAAGAAAACATTCTACGAAAAAGAACGGAAAAAACCCAATTTAATAAAACGACTAAAATCTAGGCCTTTCACAGAGTTCACACATCATATCACGACTTTGCATATTATATCCCAGGACTACCACTCCTCATCATGTTTAGGAAAATGCAGGTAGTGAAATATTTAATGGAGAGCAATTAAAATTCTAGGACACAAAAAAACCTGAGGTAGCGCAAAAATAAAACGAGAGCACTAAATGCTGAGGAAAAAAAAACCACCCCACATGCAAAGGTAAATAAAGTTAATTCTAATGCCAACAAAGTATAAATTGCTAAAGTGTCTCCACTGAAATTGGGGTCAAGGCCAAGGTTAACAAGAGGAGAGGACTCTGATGCTATCATTGACCCAAGGAGAAGTTTGATACCGTTTCTTTCTCTAATTTTTGGTAGCTAAAGAAAAATTGAAGCAAAAGCTCTCTATATAAAACACTCAGCTCCAAGACAGAATGAATATAAAGTCTCAAAGTTGGACAATAAGACATACAACAAATGAAAACACTGCATTAAATCAGAGCAAACAGAGAAGAGAATAAGGCTTTTGGAGAATTAAGCTCTTGCTCAGAGCTAAATAAACTGGATCAGTGAAGCAAATGTGCACAAAGAGGTTTCCTTCGAGAATATCCTATCTACTGCTCTGAACTGCTACATTTCTTTTCCCCTCCCAATCCAGAAGATGAGCACAAAAGCCATATATCAACATTTTACTAATGTTACCTTTACAATCATACAGTAAAGGTAAAATCTTGTAATGATTCACCTAGTTAAAAATTCCACAAGCAGAAATGGACAATGACTGAACTTGACTCAAACTGCCTCACTTGATGTCCATCACTCTAGAAAAAGGAATGTGAAAGACCATTAATGATAAATGAAGACAATGCATAAGTTTGCTTCAAGTACAGGGAAAAACCTAAACACAAACACACACCCCCTCCAGCTTTTCTTTCCTTTTTCATTTTCCTCAGGTTCCCTTCACTTGTTCTTGAACTAATGCAGACTTGGTCATGTCTGAACTTTTAATTTCATTATTTTTTTAAAGAAAGAGGACTTTATAGAGTTCTACTGTATGTTGTAGACTGAGGAGTTGCTAAGCACTGGAACTTTACAGGCTGACAACTTCAGCCTGTAATTAAAAACATTAAAGATATTTTTGTATGTAATACAAATATTGCTCTCTCTTGCACATCAAGCTGGTTCTTGGGATAAGCATAAACTGCTTGATAGCAGTGTACTTCTTACTGTAATTACACATCGGCTCAGTTGGACACAGCCTCTAAGATTTTTCCCTATTAAGCAGGTAAGCTGTTTCAAAATTCTTCAGTTCACTAGGATTCAAACCAATCCCACTTCTCTAATACATCCTGATTTATCTTGGACTCCATAAGGAACTCCAAGACCTAGTAGTTCTGTGTAGCTTTATTCTGCGTATACTTCCTTCTCTGGCATAGTCACTTGAATCTTTTATAACTGAATTATGAAAGGCAGACAAATCCACCCCCATTTAGAAGATAATAGGTAATTGATGAATAAAGTCTGTTTCCCATTGTTTTTACTGTGATAAAAGAAGTTAATAGATTAAAAAACACCTTTTTTTTTAAGGAGCATAAAAATAGTGAAGTTATGTTCTAAACCTGCTCAAGAAACTCCCTCTCTCTCATGGAAAGCAAACTCCATAACCAAACTGCCTTGGGAGTTCATATCAGACAAGCAACCAATGGCTCTGGTTAGCCAGCCATGCCAAGTCTTCTATTGACACCTGCCAACCTCTTGTTGCTAAAATCAAATACAAATATAACCAGAAGTCAGATGTGACCAATGCTTTAACTGACATTTTTCTCAGCAGAGGGGGACATCGTCATGTCCTACCTTAGAAGGTCTGGATTCTACACTGCATGCCCAGAAATCTGGCCAACAGTCTGTGCTCCTCCCTCACTTGTCTGAGGACAGTGCAGGCCGATTATCCTGACATGGGGGTAACATGTCCACTGTCAGGTCTCATAGGGGCCTGGCAGCAAGATAACAAAAAAGACTGCAATAGAAGCTTTGAAGTTGATAGCCACATGTCAGATACTTTCTGCCCTTTAAGAGGCTTTTTTCTTCCTTTTTGCGTCAACTGTAACAAAAGAAGCAAGAATAAAATAAGCAAGTTGCTTTATGGAATACAAGGGCAATCAAAAACCACCACAAAGGCATCGCAGAGAAATGCCGTTGCAAGCACAGAAGATGAAATATCTGCCAGTGGTGGAAACTGTCTCTTTAAAATGAACTAGTGGTTTCCAGGCCCTTTTTGACTTGTCTCCTGGTGATAATCAGTCTTCCAGATGGTTTCTCATTGCCTAATGGTGTACACGAGAAAGTAAACATTTCAGATTATTGAAAAATTAAGTATCATTGCAAAACTACTCTCTTTCAGTTAAATGTTTCGGGTGAAACACTCTGAAAACACAGAACTAACAAGACTTCTCAAAGTGAAATTGAAAGCAAATAAGGGAAATATCTAGCTACACCACCCAAGAAGAGCTCCATAGGCAAACAGACCGACAGTACTGAAAAGCACAAGCTCAGAGACATCCATATCTCAATTACATGACAACATAAAAAGAGGGCTATGTACCATAAATAAAGCAGGTATACGAGTTAGAGCCAGACTACAGCACAAGATGCAGAACACCTTCCTGAAAATTCCTCCCCTTCACTCAAGGTTTTCCACCCCTCTAGTGAATAAATTCAAACTGACACTCGTAATGGTCAAATCAAAAAGTTAAATTGAAATGCCTTAATCTCCATCTTTACATGGATAATAACGATTGAACACTGCTTGAAATTATTTTATCCTAACTAGGTCTCTAAAAATATTTGTACATTAAACAATCTACTTACATTTGATGTTTTATGTATTCCTTGAGAAGTGCTTCATCCACAGAATACATCTGCACTCCTGTTCCATCACCATAGTAATACATCATACTAGCATTAAGCTCAGGCTGAAATACTTGGTCAGTCCCTTCACCATACAGTTCTTGATAACCAATTGAATATTCAAAGTTCACTTCAAAATAAAGGAGAACATAAAAGAAAGATGATGAAAAATACCAAGTCCAGCACACTAATATTTTAAGGCACAATTCATACTGCTATTTTACTGTTGTCTTTCAGTATCCGATTTTAAAATAAGACTCAAGCTACTTAATTATATTGTTACAGGATATGTTTTTTGAGACAATGCACATTTCATGTGCAAACAGTAACATTACAAACATAATTTCTGAATTTTTGCCAAGCCTCTACTTCTTTGCATACTTCTAGGGTTTCCTCTGCCCCGTCCTCTTCCTCTGCCTCGTCCTCTTCCTCTGCCTCTGGAGGATCCCCGAACGCTGCCACCCTCACTTCTTACGCTGCACACCTCATCGTTATCGTCTCTCTTTTCTCTGTCACGACGCCAGCCTTCAAGAGAAAAAAGTACAATACTTGCAACCATAATTAAATATCACAGTGCCAAAAAGTCCCTTGTAACAGAACCTTCCCAGCTGGTGCCCAGGCGATCCACTGACTCAGTCACGCTGGCTGATGCAGAAGGTCAGATCTGAAGCTGCAAGGGTGAATGGTAAGGTTTGCCCAGCCATGCCTGAGGGCAGGTCAGGCAGAAGCTGGTAGCAATAAAGAAGAGTAAATGGGCTTGACTGGCAGTCAATTTCAAATGCTTCTGAAGCAACTGGGCACTGGTGCCAGCTCAGGGAATCGCAATACCCATGATCAGCTCTGGATGGGAAGGACTGACCATTCAATTCTCCTTCCAGGCATGATAATATAGTCCCCTCCTGTGGACAACTCTCAGTACCTACAGAGAGCTAGGAAGACCTGCTAGCTCTTGATGATCCTGCTCAGGGTGGGATTTCCACAGCAATGGCTCTCTGGAGCCTCCCTTCTGTTCCCAGAAGAAGCAGCCACCTACTGCTTCCCTCACTCTGCCCATTTAACAGCAATCCTTGATTCTCTGCCAGTCTGTGCTCAGAACTGAGCCTTTAAGTTAAGGACCCCTTTTTGATAACAAATGCAAATCTAAGACGACTCTGTAAGAATCTGTGTAAGGTTTTCATATAAATATGTGGTCTGCACATAGCAAAAAGAGATCAATTGCTGAAGTGGAGTTCAAAATGTAGGTCCACAAGCTCCGGCAGCAACAAACTGCAGGAACAGCAGTAGAGCAGGACAGAACAGCTACCTCATGAGCTCATTTCCAAACTTTCTGCATCATAAAGCTGTGGCCCAAGACTCTGTAGGGAGCCACGAAGAGAAAAATACATGCTGCTCTGATTCAGAGCACCAGCACATGCTGTAAAGATAGACTGTTCCCAAACTCTGTTATTCAGCAGAGTCAGCAATTGAAACATTACAATGCTGAACAATTTGTGAAGAGGTTAAAAAAAATCTCTGACAGTAAGCTTTTAAACAAAACTTTCCAATTTAAAATTTGTTAAGTTACAGTACAATTTATTTATTTGTTGATGGTTATAGGCAAATATTAACACTAGCTTTTATTTAGCATAGGCAAAGTAAAGTTTCAACATAAACTGCCAGCTTAATGCCCACTCACATGGTATTATGCTTTATTTGCCACAAATAGAAAGCCCCAGATATTGAAAACTACTTACTTCTTGTCTCGTTCCGTCTGTTGTTATGAGGTATTAACTTATTTGTTTCCAGCAGAAACCTTGAGCTAGTTCGAGAGCCTGGTCTTTCTTGACTGTCTGACCTTACATCATCCAAGTGAAGTGGCACCCATTTCTGCTTGTTACCTTTAAAAGTTAATATATTGTTCTTAATTATAGTACTACTTCAGGAGCTGAAGCCTCAAAAGACTCTGTAAAATTCTTCTTGTAGAACTAATAACACTTAATGTCAAAGTTTAAAAACTGGGAGATGCTTATCATTGAAATTTGAAGACATGATGAATGACTAAATAATAAACGCAGCAAACAGGACCTTCTCAAACTGAAAGGTAACCTTACTGAAATTTTCAACACATTAAGTAAAGGCTTTTTTAATTTAATTAATTTTTACATGTAAGCTTCCTTATCAAGAATTCATAGCTACATGAGTGTTAAAAGATACGCAGTAAATTCATTACTATATCATGTCACAACTTGCGTGAGAAACTTAAAGGTAAAAAAATCACATATCAAGTTAACCACTAAAATAAAGATTTCAATCAATAAAAATTTTCCTGAGAATTTAGCTGTGGTACTGTACTTTTACCTTGAGATATTCAGATTAAGTTCATTCACGTGAATCAAAAATTAATAGCAAAGCTGTATTTTGTCATAGGCTGGCCTAAAATATCCACTAATCATTTATTTAATGATAATACTTCCTGTACTATACTCGATTGGTATTGTAGGCTTCATACCTTCATAGCCAAGAAATACAAGCAAACACATAAAATGAGTTATCTGCACTGGGGGGGGGAAATAGGTTGTACCTGGGGAATGCTTTGCTTTAGATTTTCACTTAGACTGAAAAAATTAAAAGCAATAAAGGATTTGCTTTAAAATATAAATATAGGAAGATTAACAAATCTAAACAACAAAGGTCTGTAAGATGTAAAAAAATACCAGCAGGGAAGCAAGGAAGAAAAAAAAAAAAGCAGCTGATGGCAGTAATATCTGCAAACTCTCTCAGCTTTCTCCAGCCCACTCCAGTTTAATGACCAAATGAGATAGAGGTTTGCTTCTTATTTTTAATGTAACAGACTGGATCAAAAGGATATAGAAACCTGGCGTAGTGTTCAAGTGATGACTTCCAAGGTGTAAGCTAACAATAACACACAGAAATTAAAATGTTAGCGCGTAGAGTAAGGAAGTATAGGAAGTTAAATGAACAGTCTGGTTAGTGTAAGGAAGATGTGAGAGGCAGTAATGCTCTGTACAGCCATGTTAGAAACTGCCAGAGCTCCACGGACCATCAGTAAGACATGAGCTGCTTTTTTCCACGGAATTCCCATTTGACTCAACAACACTCCAAAACCTGAGAAAGGAAGCCTGTTCTAAGCTTCCTAGCAGAAAGCCACCTAACCTGTTACCACCTAGAAAATGCAAAACAAAAAGTTTCATCAAGTCATTCAACTGGAATGAATACAACTGCATCAATTGCATTATGCACAGTACCCAGATTCACCTTTTTTCCTTTGGTTATTAGTTTGAGCTTCATCTTCACTAATATTATCTCCTGGACCATCGGGCTTTGCCTCTGGGTTGTCCTTGATTCCATTGTTGCTTTTTTGATCAGATTTCTCCTCCTTTTCTCTTCTATTTGTTGGCTTCTTACTGTGACTTACAGTCTTACACTGCAAGAGATACTGGTAATTATTTCTGACAGTACAGCTGCTGATAGCAAAAGGTATAAATTTCCTTTACCTATTAAAATTCCTTTATTATTACCTATTCTTAACCTCTTCAGTAGGGTGAGTTTTAAGAACTGTATTGTTTTGTAAAGTCTCACTTTAAATACTTCTGTTTTCTGCTAATTTGGCAAGAACTATAAAAATAATTTTTAGACTAAGAAAGTTTATCATTTGTTTTTTAACTGAAGATGTAGAATTGCAGACTGTGCAACAATCACATTTCAATACCTCAGAACTGAAATTTATTTGATAGGAAAAAAAGAAATATTGCTCACTAGTACCTACTGTTCAGACTGATTATCTTTAAAATGCTATGCTTACAGAACACTGAATGGCAAACCAGAAGTTCCCATGATCCCGTACAATCCCAACAGCACACCAAATGTTCATGTGAACTATAAGGACCTGTAGGTCTTAACTCTGACAATTTTGTTCCACTAAATCAGAACACGAACCGAAGCTCAGGGGATGTGGAGGTGTATGATTACAGATTTATTTTTTAACTCCGATTAGAATATGGCATTTACTGGGAACTGCGTGCCTTTGAGCAGTGCCAGCATCCTGCAGATCACTTCTTGGAAATCCCACAGAGTAACAGCTTTCAAAGGCAAAATGAACAGCATTTTAGTGAACAGCAGAAAGTTTCATTTTTTCCTAGCATCAATACAGGCTCAGAGATGAAGGGATTGAGAGCAGCCCCATGGAGAAGGACTTGGGGGTACTGGTGGATGAAAAGCTGTGCATGAGCTGGCAGCATGTGCAGCCCAGAAAGCCAGAGGTATCCTGAGCTGCATCAAACCAGGCATGACCAGCAGGCTGAGGGAAGGGATTCTCCCCCTCTCCTCTGCTCCCATGAGACCCCACCTGGAGTGCTGGGTCCAGTTCTGGAGTCCTCAGCACAGGGAAGACATGGACCTGTCCACAAAAATCAGAGGGACAGAGTATCTCTTCTATGAGGAAAGGCTGAGCAAATTGGGGTTGTTCAGCCTGCAGAAGAGAAGGCTCCAGGGAGACCTTATTTCAGCCATTCAGTACTTAAAGGGGGCTTGCAAGATGGGAACCATTTTTTCAGTAGGGCCTATTGTGACAGGACAAGGGGTACTCGTTTCAAACCAAAAGAGGGTAGATTCAGATGAGACGTAAGGAAGAATTTTTTTATGATGAGGGTGGTGAGACACTGGCACCACTTGTCCAGAGAGGTGGTAGAAGCCCCATCCCTAGAAAAATTCGAGGTCAGGCTGGACGGGGCTCTGAGCAACCTGATCTAGTTGAAGATGTCCCTGCTCACTGCACAGGTTTGGACTAGATGGCCTTAGAAGGTCCTTTCCAACCCAAACCATTCTATGTTCTGATATACCTACCTGCAAAATTAAGCTTTGCAGACATTTCTGTCAAACAGAAAGAATACCCCTATGTTGTGGAGATAGCTTTAAGCCTGCTGGAGTACGTACAGTAGATACTGCAGTACTACACCATCATTAATTTGAACAGAAAGCCTTCCCTTAGACAAATGATTTGAGATTAAATAAGAACTAAATGTTATTCGGTAAAACAGATACCACATGAATTTGTGTATTCTCACAATTCTTAATAATTCTCGCATACTTAAGTCAGCAAAAGGTTAATTAACATCTATGCAATACAATCTAGACCATCTGGTAAGCAAAAATATCTTAAAATACTCTTAAAGCAGACTATTTTAGACAGAAAACATCAAATGTGTATATTCTTATATGTATGTATCTCTCAGCCACTCTGATTAGTACTATACAGACATCATTAATCATATTAAAATTTGATATAATAACCAAGTAGATGCTAAAGACCTGCAGCACTAAAGAGAACACAAGAGATACAGGTGCATATTTTCTTAAGTCATTGAAATGAGTATTTCCAAAAAACAGAGATGCTAAAATGGTCACAATTCAAATGGTCACATTTACCAATATTATTAAAGGATATAAAATGTAATCCTTTCAGTGCTATTCAATCTCTCAGACCCAAGCTCAGCAGACCCTCTCCTTTTCTGGGCATCAGAACATGACAGAAAATGTCATTATTTTTTGGACACAGTTACAAAGTTTCGCTACAAGAGTAGTCTCCAAAAAGTTACAAAAAGTAAGTATTGCATAGGGGAATGACCCCACAATCTTCAAGAAGTGTTTTTGAGTTATTAGACTGTAGCAAATGAAGAGGCTGTGCATCTGAGACAGAATGCACAGGTGAAATTATTTCTAATCTTATGAATAACTAAGGAAGGAAACTGATGCACAGATGAGTTGCACACCTCCAATGACACCAGATAAATCAGCAGCTTTAGGATGCAAGTCATGCACCCTTCACAATACTGTTAAATAGATCACCACTGTCCCATGAAGTGGTAGTCTCCTCCATTCACAACACCTCACCAATGGACAGGCACGTTGATGATGGAGAAGCTTATAAATGCTTCAAAAAAAATAAGTCAAGACTCTTGTATAAATCCTAAACCACGATGGGATATACGAACACACTAAGGTATTCTAACTGGTATGTGAGCAACAGAACAGGAATTTATTGGCCTACAATCTATTCAGGTTTTAAAGATTCTTCTAGCAATCTCAAAGATTTTCTTTTAAACCCTGTAGAACAAGCTACTAGAGGAGGCAAATTCTACCTAGCAGTAAAAAATGTTGTGTGCAACCTACGGACATCTCTAATTTTAACCTGCAACACTAAAAGCCTGGTTAGACACCAGGTTAGGAATTTCCAGGGAGGTGGTGGAGTCACCGTCCCTGGAGGTGTTCAAGAGGCATCTGGATGTGGCACTGGGTGATGTGGGTTAGTGGTGATGTAGGTAGGTGGTTGGACTGGGTGATCTTGAAGGTCTCTTCCAACCATGATTCTATTCTACACCTGAAAATGTTTTGTTAGTGACATAAACAACAATGTTTTAACAATCAGATGAGGGAGAAGGGAGAGTGTTAGAAACTGAGCCCACAGGACAAATGGTTCATGTCAAATCACCTTAATACATTCTTCCAGTTTTCATTTGGACACTTTCAATTATACAATGCACACTATTGAGTGCAAATCTTCCCATTTCCCTCACTAAGGAAACAGCAAAAGCATCACAGAGGTGCTGCAGAACTATAGCAAGAGTGAAACGGCACCTCATAGCTTGCAATCCTCTGCACTCTGCCTTGTTCTAAATACCATAAGAGAGGCATGAGACATATTATGCACCTATCACTTGAGATAAAGCAAAAGGAAGATAGATCCATGGAAAAGATGTTAACTGAAGATCCAGCAAGGGGAAAATACATCAAAGGAACAGGGCAAGGATAACTATGTTGTCCTAAGACAATCTGCACAAAGCATTCTGAGCCACATGGGAGGGCAGCATGTTCACAACCCCTAAGGCCTTTTCATCTGCATAAACTTCCCAACGAGTAGAAGAGGGAAATACAAGTTTTAAAATGGTGGAGTAAATAGGGCATATTTTTACCTCCTCGCCCATGGCACACCACTAACGATAAACAGAGTGTGTGTGCTTGGGCTTGTGAAGGGTTCAGAAATTCTGGTACCAGTGCAGACAGCCAAGCACAAACCAGCATCCTGAATTACTGACAAAGTTTCTGCTGAAACTCTACAACACCCAAAGCACATTCTGGGGGGAACGGTATTAAGCTAAGAAGTCAGCATGAATATTAAAAAACTAATATTGAAGATAACAAAGGATACTTACTTCATTGTTCGCTATTTCGCTCGGTGTTGGCCAGTTTGTGATATCACCAAAATCACCACCCTGGAAAGACAATAAACAGTTTATACCACTTCCTAGGTTTAGTCCTTTTTTAATACTTGGAAGTTGCCAGTCATGACTGAGATGGCCAGGCTATACCCCTCTGAGCAGAATTGTTAGAAGTAGCAATTTTTTTAAAACTGAGAAATACAACAGAAAAACACACAACTGTAGAAACACAATTGTAGACACAACCGTTCATTGCAGTTGCATCTAAATGAAGATCCAATACATCTTAGCTTGTAATTGGTGTAACTGTCTGAAGAATGCCTTAATGAAGAATATTTTAAGTGGGCACAGCCAAAAAAAGACGGCAAGCAAGCTGAATTTTCTACATTCTATTATAAAACAAACTAAGAAGGCTTATGACTTTTGGGCACACGTAAAACAACTGTCAGATTAAACGTTGTCTTACACATAGCTTCCTATGTGATTTAAAGGTACCTACTACTGCTTAAAAGTCTTTTAGCTTTTAGAAGACCTTTGAGCACAGGTATTATTCAACTCAAAAAGTGGTGGCTGTACACAATTTTAGAAAGCTTGTCAATAGAAGGATTCAGCGTCTCCTGTTGTCATAATGATAATTTTATAACAGCACAGAAGGCACACACCACGTATTATGCAAAAAGGATTTCCAAAACCCACCCAGCATCACTTCTGCTCAAGTGATGTTGTTTCTTTGCAGTCCCTTCACATTTTTATACAATCCCATGGCTTTTTTAAAGAAATGTCCCTTTTCTTATCCCTCATACATACATCGCTTTAGCATCCCTTCTAATTTTAGATTTCCCTTCCTTTCTTACTTTTCTCCGACTTCAAAATTAACCATTACCAAGTCAGAACATAACACTTCTGGTTTTAACTTCAAAATACCTCACTGTCTTTTTATTTCAGTAGTATCAGCCATTTACCATACTGAATATTCATAGCCAGAAATACTCTGTTGAAATTGTTTTTGTCCTACCGTATCACCAGCCAAGCTAAATGCCAGTTTAGATTAAGAGGTCAGATTGATTGGGACTTCTGGCACAATCAGTTCAGTAACTCACAGGTAAATGTCCTTCTGGCAAATACAAACCTTGCTGCATTTCCTTGTCCTGGGTTTTGCTGCTTTGATAACTTTAGTGGAATTCTCTAGTTCTGAAAAGGAAGAAAACTATTTTCAGGTGAAGAATTAGACTGCACTTAAAAAAAGTAAAGGAGCTACACTTCAACAACTCTGTTTAACTATCTATCATACTACACTGAAGTTTCCTTGAGGCCTTGGTACCAAAGTCAATGAACATTTCCATAAAGTAACTAATAATACATGACATTGAAAAACTCGCATTCATAATGAGTGTAAATAATCTTGAAAACCAGAAACCAGGTGTACAGGATACTGGATAACACAGTGTACAACCATTTGTTCAGCTATAAGGTCACAACTATCTCAAAATGCTGGTATTTTAACCTAAGAAGTAGCAAGGAAAATGAGCCCCTGAAGCACATTACAAAGTTATCCTACTAGAAGCTATATTTATAAAACAGAATTTATGAAATCTATCATTAGGCAAGCATGGAAAAAACATAGGAGCAATTACACATTCACAAATTCCTAGTAATTTCCTTTTATAAGCAATTACTCAAATGCCAAATAAAATGTAGCCATATTGCTCATAATCAAGCCAAAGCAATTAAAAAAAAAGGGGAGAAAAAATTACTATAAAAACTACATTAAGACTAAAATTTTAACACCCAAATTCCACAACCGATACGTTTAAGAAAAACCATAAGCATTTGCAGTGAAGCTGACACTTGTACATTTTCAGAACCATCCTAAGTCAAGATGTAAACTTCGTAATAATGATCCTGTCTGACCTCCTCAGCAAGAGTCCATTATACTTCTAGCAGTAACATCTGCCAAGAATTAACATAATGCTTAAAAGTAACTCAACCTCTCCTATACGTGAGAATATTCTTGGGTCTAATGGTCTGGAATCAATAACCTACACTGAACAAAACTTCTTATGTCTTTTAACACATGAGCCATCACCCTCCCTCCCCCCCCCATCTCGATTGTTTTCTACTTTTTTGTGTTAGGAATTCAGGGGAAAAAACCCCACCATTATCAGGCAATTTTTCTTGGAGATTAAAGCTGAGACAGGAAGCCATCTCATAACTTGTGTGAAGCTGTGGTTCTGCTCTCCCAAGCCATATTTTCCCATAGAGAAGTGGTCACCACCTCTCCTTGAAACCTCTTATTCAGTATTTTATTGCAAGACAGGCTTGAAGCATCGAACATGACTGAAATCACTAGTGGATTATTATTTCTCACAAGGATAACATCACCTCCTCAACCCTTATCTCTTTCACATCCAGTGACTAATCTTCCTTATCACAGCTTCACACTGGGCACCCCGCCCTCGTGCCCCAGTGCCTGCAAACACTCTGTCTGCTTCCTGGAATACACCATGAACTTTATAAGCATAAACTGATGCACACTCCATATTCCACTGCGAATTCTATTAATACTGCTATAGACAAGCTGCACATCGCACAAGACATGTGAATTCAGTACATCCTGACTGGCCCGTGGCCTTTGCCACACCGTTTAGGTTTTTTCACTTCTACTATAGATCTGCTTTTTTTTAAAACAAAGACAAAACACCCCCAAAAAAACCCACACTCCCCCATAAAAAGCCTTTTTCTTATTATCCAGCCTCAATTAACTTTGGGTCAAGAGCTTTCAGGAACACGCAGTGACTGTGTAACCCTAATTTTTACTCATCATTCAACTAATTGCCCTTTACAAAACAAGACAAACAGCTGCAGAGGTGGAGCAGCAAACAAATTTGTAATTTGCCCCAACAGAACTGCCAATTATCTGGGAAGGTAACCTGACTGGCCACAGCTTGGTCCTCCAGCAGGCTGCATACACACACTTCTCTTAGCCGTTCAATTACCTTTATTGAAGCTCTTTTTCCATCTCACAGCACTTTTACTTAAATTGCTGCCAGAACTTCTCCTCTCTGTGTCACCAGGGCGTAGCAAAGGGATTAAAGTAAAAGACTTGATGTCGCTGCACTATCTTAGTCATGGGATATTATTCCAGGCGGCGGGAGAGGCTATCTGAATCGAGCAGAATGAGACCCAACTCGTTTTAAGGAATCTTTCTTATCTGTATGTAGTAATCCAAGAGTTGGAAGATGCATTTGCACGCTAAATGAAAAGAAGATTAATATTAGGCAACACGCTGCTGAGTTGATGATGCCCTTTCTGAACTCAAAGGCTCGAGATCTCACCATGCTCTGTGCTTCCCTACCCAAAAACAACTCCACTGAGCTCCTTATCCTCCCAAAAGAACCGTGCTCAAAACCAAATTTAACTGATATTTCCTGAGCAGCTTTCTGGGGCTTATCGTGTGGGAGTTGGATTTTAGTGTGAAGCATGAAAGGGAAGATAAAGGGGAAGGAAGAAAAAAAAAAGGAGGGTGGGAGAGTAAAAGCACAAAACATCAGAAAGGTTTTACCCAGGTCACATCTGTTACCTTGTTATGAACAGGTCTGGAGCCACTATTCAGGCAAACTTGCTGTAGAGTGTGTCTAGATAAAAGCCCTATGCTTAATATTACCCTGGTGCTTGCTTTCAATACCACACACCAGTGCTGAATACCCAGAAACAGCATCTTCAGTACATTGCTCCAGCAGAGCCCAACAGGCTCTTGCAAATAAACTATTTCACTCACTGTTAATTCCAACCTAACTGTATTAAAATGGCTTATTCAGTCACATGCTGCAAGGTAACCTGTTTAGTAACAGCATGCTGTGCTGATAAAAGAATTCATTTATTTTCAATTACTTCACCTGCTGGGTTTCAGCTGAGTTTTGAGGGGTTGGGAAAAAAAATAAAACCAAGGATGAGGAGGTTTAATTACCAATGATCACCTTTCAGTCACTGAACTCCATCCAGTAAAGATGCCATCCACATGAAAACAGAAATCAGCTTTCAGAGCCATTTTTATTTTGGTTCTTCCAAGTCTCTTAATACACCAGATCCTAACACGAGATACTCTCTGCAGAAAGACATGGATGTGCAAACATGCCAAGTGCAGTGTGTCAAGATATATGGGATGATAGCTTTGAAAAATGAAAGATGAATTTTGGAACCACTAAAGGGGCAGCAATCCCTGGGGACAACAGCAACAGAAAAGGAAAAGCAGACTGGATGCTGTTCAGAGATTAAGAGAAGCAAAGTTTGTGCATAATGGTGTATCAAAGCACCACTGACCACAAGACAGACTACGTTTTCAGCAGCAGTACTTCAGAACAGCTTGAAGTTCTGCAAACAACCAGTCAGCAAGTCATTTTTCTGATAGAAGGGGAGAGAAGATATTGCCAATTTCTTCTGAAAGCAGAGTCTATTAATAAAAGGTGGAACACATTCTATTTTTAATACAAACACAGTTCATGCTATAAAGATTTCTAGACAATACTCAAATGTTATTTTTCCTTCAGTGAATGAACAGCATCACATAAATACCAGAAGTGTCCCAGGAGGTGGCTGAAATCCCCCAGTAGAACAGCTCCTCAAAACTTCAGTAGGACTTGTACATTTTCCTTTCAATGCTCAGTTTGAAACTTCATGGTACAGTCCTTTTTTAGACAAGGTAAGCTATACTTCAATCTATTGTTTTAACATATTAAGGTCGAAGTTTTGCAAGTGTGACAAAACAGCCCCTTGGAGCGTATCGTAATTTAAATCCAGAGCACGGATTTAGATCAGAGATTCTGGGAAACAAACAACTATAATTATGCTAACATCCTTCCAACAACAGTTGTAGCATTTTACAGCAAAACTACACCAGATTGACCTTCTTCACACTATCTGAACAACTAACCAAGGCAGTGAGTTATGACACCTGTATCCTTCCACCCATTCATATTCTAAACCAGTTCTTCAATACAACAAGCAATAGGGGAAAAAAAATCCCCAATACCTGATTGATTAATCATTATACTATTTATTTTCCTTGCATTTAACTTCTCAATTTTTTCTTAGTTTCTTCATAGAAAGCTGCAATCTATGACTCAATTTCTACAAAAGCTTTCATGGCCTAAAAGGAGACCCTGTTAGAGCACAGCAAGGCAGCATTGTGCCTTAGACTCAAGGCAGGATGGATCTCTCTCTCATAACAGGTCCTCCAGTTTAGAAACAAAACAAGAAAAACCAAACCTGCCATACAAAATTATATATGCTGTTATATACAGCTAAACTACAGACAACAGGCTTGTAAAGATAATGGGTTTTAATCCCTTCGGGGTTGGGGTAATTGCCAGTGTTGTGCCTTCTGATAATTCTCAGAGTAACTTTTAAAAGCTTCTATTCAAACACTCAGAGAATTCGTAAGAACTAACGATAATATCTGCCTTAAATACACCAAAAAATGATCACGTCATTTACCCATTTATTAACCAAAAGCTTGCTATCCCTAGTAACACATTACGCACCTTTCCTGAATTGTACTTTTACAACCTGTTTGCTAACAGACTAAAGCAAATTAATTCATACAACAGCACCACAGGGAACTGGTTCTGCTACCAAAATATCAACCAGATAAAAGGTGTTCTTTGGTGCCCAGAAATAAACGCAGTGAAGACAGAAACTGAGCACAGTATAATAGACCAAAGCATGCGGTTATTTTAATTAACTACACCATCCGAGCACACTAGGCAGGAAATCCACTTCAACCACTTCAGCAGCACAGGTATTTTGCTTCATTTAATAAATTTCATGTACCATTTTTGAGTAATTATCTAATGAATCATTAGAGTCCCCCATCAGCTACACAAATCACAGGAAAACTAGAGAACTCGTCATTCAGATCCCCTTTTGTGAGCTTACAAAAGGGCAGCGCTTTACATTTCAAAGAGGTGGGAGAACTTTCCTAATCAAATTATTTTAGTGACTCCATCTGGGGAAATCATTTCTCGGGAGGAAGAGTAATTAGCCTCTTCTGTGAGAGCCCAGCTCTGAGGGGTAGCTGAGGAAAAACCAGACTCAAAGGAAGGACAAGGAATACGGGACTAACGCTGGATCATTCCACAGCCTCTGCACAGATACATCTTGTTGGCTCAAGGTAGTAAGAAAAGCTCAGCTCGTTACTTTGTAAAAAGCTATCTGCAAGATTATATGGGACTTCTTCCCTGCAACCATTCCTCTCCTCTTACTCACAGAGCTTCAGCTTGCAGAGCTCAAGCTTTACTACAATATATTGGCTGGCACTGCGAGGGAAGGGAGCCACCCCGCAGAAGCACCTTTCATCATCCAACAGCCCATGCTGAAGCTGACTCCCTGTGCTCGCCATCGCCGCAATTAGGCAGAAGCCCATTAATTTTCCTAGCAATTTCATACTGCCACAAGTCCTCCTCCATGAGTTAAATGCAGATTAGGATGGAAAAGTGGCTGTATAATTCTGAAGTTATTCTGTTTAAAAGATAAGTTTAATAAGAGGCTTAGAAACGATGAACTGCGCCAACCAACCTGCCATGAAAAATTCAGATATGTTTACACCAGGTGTTTGGTTTACTACAACGTGGCTAAAACCTACTGACTTACCCAAGGCAAAAAAAAAGTCATAATAACAACGCTTTGATCGAATCCTTTCACCAAGAATTTGAAGCCTTTTATATTAGTTTTTTTCCTTCTAGTGTCAGGCAACTTTTAACAGCTTCTTTCAGTAGCTAGAGCCAGGTTTGCCCCTATTACAAACTGGTACCACACTAAATTGAAAGTCAAAAGATGACAGTGGGGATCAATTTTCTCAAGTATGTAACTATCACTGAGTGCACCTTATGTGCACATCTCAGGAAACTTTCAACAAATTAAGCCAGGATCAACGAGTCAGACAGGATCCAGCCACCACTTTGATGCAAGATTCTTTTACATTTTATTATCCTCTTTACGGATAGTTCTACATTCCATCCCAGCAGCATTTCTGCTCATCTACTTATTATTTCACATGACTAATTTCCATACTACTGCATTCACAAGAGCCTAATGTGACCGATTCTGCTTTGCCAGCGTGTAATTAGTTACTTCAAAATACACCCCTCCTTGCCAATGGAGCCACACAGCAACCCCTTCCCTCAAACAACCAGGAAAGATCAGCTACTTTGTCTTCCACCGGGGAAAGAGTGGTGGCTCCTTCCTGGAGCTTTCGGTGGTGGCCAAACCAAAACATGTGCCCTGGTACGTGCGCTCTGCACCGATGCCATTACCAGCAATAATCACTCCTGTATTTGCTCAGTTATACACTTGCCACCAAAAAAGATGTTCCGGTGCAACTACTCATGTTAATATTAATTACATTATTAATATATTAACATATTAATATATTAATATGATAAAGGGTAAGCAAAATGTTTATACAGAAGAAAAACAAAGCTCTCTGAAATTATCAAACTAAGCATACAACATGCAGCGTGTATGAACTCACTGCCTCCTTTCTCCTTTTCTCCTCCCTCCTTCCACAACTATTTGTGTGTTTTATCTTAAGTGGAAAAATAAACAGAAGGTGAAGCACGAGGTGCTAACGCAACAAAGGAAGCTTTCCCAATGCTTCTCATGTACCATTATTATTATTACTGTCACAGCAAGGCAAATGAGTGACAAGTTCCCTTTCATCCACGGACAGGAAGGTGGATTATGGAAGCTCCACATAAATGGGTATTTATGAGAGCGTCAGTACACGCAAACAAAACAGTCCAGGTTATAAAGATGAGTATATGTTGCCAAAAGGTTTGATCTTCAGCTAAGCAGAGATTTTGTGGTCTGGAGAACTCCTCTGCTTGCATGACCTGTATACTTGAAACTATAAATTATAGATGTACTTCCTTCACAAAGAGAAATATTTAATTCAAGAATAAAAGCGACTGTGAGAGCACAAAAAGATTTGTCAGGTGCCTTTGGGGGAAAGTGCTGAGACTGAAATTCTCAGGAAACGCAGGTTGGGATACGTATTTTGAGGTCAGCAGTTTACATCCAGCCAAGAACAACGCTCCGAGAAGCTGCTAACTTCTAGGAAACCCTCGCTAGCCCGAGCACAGAGCCTGGCAACCTCAAGTCAGGTCTTTGACGGCCAACCCTGTGAAGCCATGTGCCTGTATGGAGCCTGTAAGGCAGCTTTATCTTACTGCGGTGATTAAAGGCCAGAAAATTACACCGCGGCTGCCCCGGCCCCGTCTCCTTCCACACGAACGGAGCCAGCAGACCCTCTGCTGTCCTTAGCACTCAGAGCCTCCGCAGCCCAGAGCTGCTGGAAAGGCAGCCCGGGGGCTCTGCTGTCGGGCTGAAGGACCCGCGGTACAGCCCGCGGCACCTGCCGACACCGCCCGGAGAAGGCAGAAAGGCGAGCGGCTCACCAGCCCTGCGAGCCGGAGCCCAGCGCCCCGCCGGGGATCCCCCCCACCCCCGGGCCGGGGGCGACCATTCGCCACCCGCGGGGCGAGCGGCCGGCACGGCGGCTCCCCGGCCCGAACCGCGTCCCCGTGTCCCTGCGTGCCC
>VZRW01013726.1:679703-707381 GCA_013398125.1 Aegotheles bennettii | reverse complement strand
CCGGGCCGAGCACAGCCGCCCGCCCCGGGCCCGGGAACGCGCAGGAGCTCGGCGGCCATAAACAACCGCCCGGGGCACGGCTCGGCCTCGGGAACCTCCCTAGGGTCGGTGGCGATCTCTTTGTATCCAGCTCGGAACTGGAGCGTGAGGCTGCAAGGAGCGGGAGAGGCGGGCAGGCCCCGCGGGGCAGGGGGGCACCGGGCACGGAGCGGAGGGGGAGCTCTCCTCCCCGCCCTTAGCACACCCGGCTCCAGGAGGGTTCACTGAGCTCGGGTGGGTGCTTACCGGCCATCCCGGGTCCGCAGGGCTGCCCCATACTCGTGCGGCACAGCGAGGGTCCCCAGCGCAGCCGCAGGACGGACGGGCGGTGGTGAAGCCAAGCGGAGGTCTCTGGTTCAGCACTTCCAGGCCTAGAGAACACGGTCAGAGGGCAGCGTGCATCAGTCCGGCATCGCAACAGATGGGAGCACTCACTCACATCACATCCCCTCTGCCTTCCTGCTTCTGCCCAAGGTGCCCCGACATCCCCCAGCAGTAGCACACGGGCACCCGTGCCAGGCTGGCTGGATCCATCAGCAGGTTACACACGGAGCGCCACGGCCATTGCATGGGGAAAGCCACCGCAGGGTGAAATTAACCACCCCTTCTCTTTCTGCAACCTCCCAGTGCTCCCACCACCCTTCTTCCTCACACCTAAAAACACCCTTTCCTCTCCCATTTCTCACGGTCAGTCTTTCAAGCAACAGATGTAGGGCTTGGCCCTGTTTTACTTGCCCTTTCATAAAACATCTTCCAAAAATAGCCAACATCTCGTTAATGACCAAAGTAAATACCTAAATAGGCTTTTATAAAGCTAGTCAAATATTTTTTAAAAGTGTCACAAGTAACCCAATTTCCAGTGTTTTGCAGCAGCAAAGTATGTTCTGTTTGGGGTAACATTATTCTCTGCTTTAAGGAGAGCACAAGCAGTTTTACACCTTCATCAGAAAAAAAACCCAAAACAAACACAAACCCACCAAAAAACAGGAGCAGCTCATAAGAACAGAGGCCATGTCCTGCAACACCCAGCACTTCAGCTGCCCTGACCAGCGGAAGTGGCTGGTGGAGGCCCAGGGTTACCTCAAAGAAGAAACCACCCCAGGTGCTCGCTGCTTTCTTCAAGATATTTGGAAATTAATGACCTTTTGTGGTAAAGGCTTGAAATTAAAACAGCTAACACAGTTGTTATGCCACTACAAGCAAACCATGTAGACGCTTTAATGCACGTTTCTGTAACTGCAGATTCAAGCTCCAAGTGTTGGTAGTAAGTGAGGAATTTCTTTTCATAAATAGAAAAAAAATTACTATTGCTTCTAAGCACTTTTTGTACAAAGAGTGACATGGAATCTTTCTTCATTTTAAATGTATATCCAGAAAAAAAGGTAGAATCATTAAAATTGAAGCAAATCTTCAAAGTCTTAGAAGCATTTTTCTTTGCAGCTGAGAACTACAGTTTTTCAGATGCAATAAATTTACTAATCAAGAACACGCCAATTGTGTATTGCAGGGACAAACTTCTTGGAAATGGAAGAAATAATTCTTGGTGAGTAATTCTGACTGGGAAAACAAGCCAGTATCTGTACATGTTTACATCTACGTTCCTGAAAGCTGGAGTATCAGTCACACTACCTGTTCAAAACAATTTCCACATCTGTTTTTTGGTTTCCCAAACTCAGGAGTTAAGCAGAGGTTAGAGTGATACGAAAGTAGAGGGGCCCTACCTAAGCCACTGGGAAAAAGAGGATTAACCTCCCGTTTCCTCTCTTTCTTGCACAAGTGTTAGGAGATGAGGAAGCAGACGTGCAGGCCAGCCAGGACTTCAGGAACACTGCAATACTGCAGTGCAGGAACCTGAATAAACCAGGGAAAAAGCAGGAAACTGATTAAGAGTAACTACATGGGGGCAAAAAAAAACAGTAAAGGTGACCAGTAAGGTGGCACCTCGACAAGTTTTTGTACATCATTGTTTCTCTGACTTTGTGGAAGGGCCACTGTATACTTTATTGGATGGGCTGGGGTTACAGTTGCCCAGGACTCATCCTTACCTTTTTATCCGCTTTGTATCATCCCTCTTGTTACTTTCTAGCAGGGCAAGTCAGACTTCCTTGGCACAATTCCCAGTACTTTTCCCTTTAAGAGCATGGTGTTTAAAAGACTCTCATTTGAAGAAGAGGCTGATTTACACTGCATGAAACCCAGAGAGTAACAGTTGTTACAAGCTGCTTTACATTTTAAAGCTTATGTTCAATCTTGTGTAGAAGCATCCAAGCGTACCAGGAAACAATGCAAATTACAGGATTGCATAAAACAGCAGCATTTTACTCATGTAGTAGTCCTTCATGAGGAATTACATGCCCACAGACTACATGAACCTCCTTCCAATACTGTGTAACTTATCATTACAGCCAAGCGGACAGAGAACCTGGCAGTTTAAGATAAAGACACTTCCCTGCCCAACCAACCGCAATTAAGATCAACATTAAAAAAAAAAAGCAACACAAGACAAACAATCAGGATAAATAAAAAAAATTAAAACTGCCTCAAAATGTTAGCAGCTACCAAGCAAAAACAGCATTCCGAGGATCCAAGGATATTCACTGTCTAATCTGCTCTTTAAAGGGTACCTATGCATATGCATATGACATTCCAGTGAGAAATAGCAGCAAGATTCCATTACTTCATGTAATGGTACCTTCCTGCAGACTTTCTACAGTAATACAACACAAGTGATACATCCTTGCTAAAAAAAACCTGCTGAGCTGTCACTTTTTGGTCTTGGGGGCGGGGGGAATTACAAAAAGCTCAATTTGACAATGATTAGGTGCGTTTGGTTCTGGATGGCGATCAGCACTTAGGTGCCAGGAGAGAAACGCGCAAAGAAAACACTAAAAAAAAAATTACCTGGGTTTTTCACAGACAACACACCAGACTGAACCCCTCTCTATCCTGAGCCTTCCCTTTCAAATGCAGCCAAAATGCACTACCCACACCACGTGTCCCCCTCATGTTTTGTCAGTATGCAGAGGTGTTACGAGAGCTTTCATGTTTCAGACAGCCTAACTGAGCACCAAAACACAATCAATTGCATCTTGGTTGCTGGGTACAACTGGCAGGCTTTGGTCAGAACAACTGCTCCAATTCCATGGAGTAAGCCACAACAATTTTCCAAGACTGTGGTTTTTTGGTTGTTTTGGGGTTTGTTTTTTCAGATAAACACCATCAAGACTCAGAGATGCACCTGCCAGGAACGTTTACAGTTGTATGTTCAAAGCAGCCTTTCAGCTAGCATGCAATACTCCCATTCGTGTGACAGACTGCTGCACACCATGACACAGCCTCCGCTTGTCTTGGCAGCAGCACTTCAAAACCCTACCACCACCTTCCCACCTTGCAAGACCAAACCTCAACAGCAAGGGAGATTTTCTCAACTACAGCCAGACAAAGTGCTCCGAGTTTACGATGGTACAACACACCCTTGCTTGGAACACAGCAGCAAGCAGGAAGAAATTGTGCAGATTTTGGACCCTTTTAAAAGTAGAAGGAATTTTAATTAAGTCTGGGACATTCTAGCACAATGGAGCCACTGAAAAGTCTAAAATTAGAATCACAATGATATCTTAATTAGATGATACAAGCTTATTTTCTTTATCGGGCACTGCATGTATAAAAACATGAAAGCAGTATCACTGCTACGTGAAGCTTTTCTCTTGTCCCGTAGATGTACTGCTACCCTTGTGCTACAGTATTAGCAGCAAGAAAAAGGATTACAGGATGACAATGAGATGCATTTTGAATTCCTGTTAAGAAAGAAAAAAACTCACACCTAACTGTTTTTTTTAGGACTTTTATTGAAAAACGTTAAAACAAAAAAATCATCAAGGCCAGTTTTACAATATGTTTAAGATATACAGAATGGCTTACCTGCTCTTTGGATTTAGTGCAGGAATTTTATTCCAATATTTTTCTCATGCAATTGCTGGATTAAAATCACATTCTCATTTAACATCAAAATGGATCATTAATAATGCTGTCTTAGGACTTAACTTTAAAATCCAGTTTAAAAAGTCAAATTTTCCAAGGTTAAAAACATGTACACTGCAAGATTCCCCCCTTCACAGAAGCTTCCCGTGCCTGGCAACTGGCAGAAACAGCCCACAGAGCTCATTTTTCCTTTTTTGTTATTCTAACCTGAGAAATTTCTTAGATGCTTCTTACTGGGCTTTCATATTTGGCAACATTACTTTAGTTACACAGCAAAGCGTGATTTCTCACTCTTGTCAGAGACCAGTCTTTCACTGCTTATCCCAAAAGACACTGTCACAAACAGGAGTTACATTAGCATAAATCTGCTTCTGTGAATAGTATGCCCTTTTGGCAAGTTAAACCCTGTTAGTAATATCATCAGAACACTAACCTCAGGATGTCAAGTTCCCATCAGTTGTGTAATTCCTAGTATTGTGAGCTTTGAAAATATTTACTTTGGCATGTTATACTTTGTAGCATAGAGAAGTTGATTTTTTGGTGCTTACTCCCCGCCTCACAAAATCTGTCTTTTCTCTCTTCCATTTATTCAAGCCCTTTCCCTTGCCACCAGTTATGTCCCTCTCTCATAGCTGCAACAGAAACAAGACATAAAGCACACAATTACATTTGAAATGTGAGATCTAAAAAAGTTGGAGAACAGCAGACAAGAGTCTTGTAAAACACTCTTAGTTGATGAATGAGCTTGTAAAATGTAAACTCCATAAATATTTTAGTATAGAATTCAAGCCTTCCAATTTTAAAATTGTAAGCTTATTTACATTTGATTTCAAAGCTTCCAACACTGTGTTTTACTATATTTAAATGTGCCAGTCACGTCACACTCGCTCCCAATTATATATAGAACCCAACACTGTCTAAAGAAATGATGAAAAACTACTTGAAACAAGCAATTTAACTTTAAACAGAACAGAAATTCTTTTGCAATTTGTATGTTAAATAATTTGGGTTATTACAAATTGTCTCACTTCAGTTTTACCTGAGCTTATCTGATTTTCAAGTGAACCATGATTTCTTCCCACTTACTAGTCCTGTCTGCCTGACTAAAATTCAAGAGAATATATTTATATAAACTGAGCTTTCTTTGCTTCATACTTTGCCTATTAAAAACCATTACGCAACCCATGAAGAACAACAAAGTGCTTGATCTGAAAGGTGTAGAAGTCATATCCTGAGAAATGGCTGGATTTTTCTCTTTGATTCTGTCTAACTCTGGTCAATATTGTACTAAAATTAATATTGAAGTGTTCCAGTTTTCAGCTTCTCTGCAAACCAGCTTTAAAAGAACATTACAGGAGACTACCAAAAATTAAGATGTGGACCGATACCCTATAGAGATGCTGCATGACAACCTTTTATTTTACTGTAATTTGTTGGCATTTTTGATCCCCAAAAAGGAAAGAACAGATTTTAGATTTTCTTAAACACATTGATAATCCTATTTTTTTTATTTTCTATCCAATTAAAAAAACAGCATTGAAAAATAAGGAGCTAACCTAACTGCTTTGATAACCCTTAGTCTCTCATACATTTTTAATATTATACAGTGAAGCTGTATCGTGCATATCAGCGCTGAGTGCACTTTAAAAAGGACCCCTGCTGAAGTATTCCAACAGGTCCTTATAGCACCATATAATCTGCTGTTGATATAACTGCTTAAAATCAGACTCTTTGTGCCACTGCTTCTACAGAAAAACGATTACGTTTATTTCCTGTAGCATTCTGGAAAAAAAAAAAAACTTAGAAGAAAAAGTTTATATTGTCCCACTGAATGCATGTAAATTAATTATTAGACACTGCATTTTCACCTACTGCAGTTTTGTAAAACGGATCAATGAATTGCTACATGATTCTTCAGGAATGCAATGGTTTAATTTAGTGGCAGAAAAATCTCAGGGATGAATGAAAAGGTCTTTCTCTCACTTCACTGAATTTTGAAAGTCTCTTTTTTGCAAGATTTGATGCTGCTCATTACAGCTCATTTTCAATTCATAATAAAGAAAATCAGTGACAAAGACAAGAGGTTGAGTGCTGACAAAGCCACCGTACAACACAATAGGGCCAGCAAGGGGACAAGGAAGCAAGAGGAAAACAAGGTACCTGGAACAAACCAGAAATACACTAAACACAAGAGAGCATCTCAGCCCTACAGCAAATTTTACATTCTTTCAATGCTTAGATTGGTCTGTTTTGCACTGATACACAACTCAGTTTTTATTCAGAATTAAAAGAATACACAATGTGATTAAGCACAAAGTACATGAACCATTCATGCACTAACAAATGCTGCCATTGTTTTTTTCACAGGTAGAGCTGAAGCAAGTGTCAGAAAGGCATTTGGTTGAAATGAAAGTAATGCTGGTACTTCACCATTTCTGATGTTACCCACAACGGTCAAAGTCAGTGACCATCTACTCCACGTTGCAAGAGGCTCGTTCTCAAAATATGAATTCCAGTAAGTGGAAGAACAAATGAGATCAGTTTGAATACATTACGAAGACTTTTAAACTGCATACTTCTGAAGAAAGCGGTCAAATGCATCATAAATCGCTTGTCTAAAACACAGAGAAAAGATCATTTGTTCATTTGGGAAAGGGCAGGTGTAAGTGGTTCTTATTTCTGGGATCTCTCACTTCAATCCAGCAATACATTTATGTTTCAGGAATGAGTGAGACTGTTTACCAACTTTAATATGAGTGCAAATGTTAATGGATTAGGAGTTTTCTACTCAAACATGTCAGGAAAAGAGTCAGAGATATGCACATAATTTATAATTTTTGAGCAACTGTTATAAAATAAGGCTGAAGTTTTAAACAGCAATAAGCTACCGGTTAGCATACCTTGAGCTGGTATATTGCTATTCTTTTAGACTTCATAAATGGGGTGTAGTCTTACTAATTCCTTATATTTTAAAATTAACAGCACAAGTATTTAACTTCTTAAAACTAAGGAGCTGCATTTATATAACTGATTGATATAACTGTGTTCAGAAAGTCAACACCTAGTATTATCAAGGCAAGAATTCACGCAAGTACTACTCACTTGCAGTCAAGCTTATATTTTAATTCTCATCTTCAACTGTGGTTTTTTTAATTCTCAGAAGACAACATTTGCAAAAAGACAACAGCTGCACAACACAACATAAGCAGTCACTGCTTAAAAAATGTTTTCTAGTATCCAGTGAACACACTAAAAGCTTTTATAGGAAAACAAGAGCGAGAAGGATCATTCCCTTGCCAATGGCTTGCTGAACAACCCAAGTTATGCTGCACCTCATCTTTGTTCATAAAATGGAAATGCTGACATTCCCTTTAAATGATTTGAGATCTGATAACTTGTTCTTCAAAGCAATATTTGGTATTTGTTGCTTTAGAGTAATTATAGACTTGCTTTAGAGGAAAAGTGGTATGTCTCAAAATTATCGTATTAAGCTCTCAACTATTTTTAAACATTCCTCTTTACCTTACCTAAAAAGTCCTTGTTTGAAGAGGTAGGCACTGACATGACCTCCATCCAGATATCTAATTTCACAGCCAGGCCATATTTCTTGAAGACTGCGTACCCCAGTTCGAGGAATATAGGCATCCTCCTTAGCTTGTACAACTATAATTAAACTTGGGTCAACTGGAACTAAAGAAAAACAAATCAAGATGGAATTCATCGAAGGTAAGAAATCAAGAGATTTCTGCTGTAGAGATGCTCTCTATTTCTAAGAAAATTTAAATTATCCTACGCTTCAATAAAATCATATTTTCTAAAGTCTCCAGCAGAATTTATCTGTTTTTTTGATATTACAGTAGTGAGGTCATCAGTAGAAAAACAAACTCATCAATCCCCTCCCTTAAAGCAGAAAACTTCACAAGTCTCTGAGGAATGACAGGAGAAATGTCTTTCCTCTTATCAACAAAACTCTGTAGCATTCAGGTCAGTTCTCCGAGACCTTTTTTTCAGTGAAAATAATTAGGAGACATCTGAAATTCTTTCAATAGAGTAGAAGCTTTGTGTAGTTTTTTTCCTCAAGGAGAGCAAAAAAGACAACTTTTCACATGAGAGGTCAGAGAAAATGCTATACATTTTCACTTGTTTCCTGTATGTTTTAGGTACAACATAAAAATACCAAGATATTGTTACATATATATTTATTACTCATAACCAGAATTGCATCAATCTGGTTACTGGTGAACAGGAGTAACACCAAAATGATGTTGAGCACAGAACAGTTCTCTCTTCACAAATAATATCTGTGATACGGTAAACGGTGACAAGCCAAAATGCTTTAAAATGGAGTGTCACAAATAATTTAGACCCTCTCCTTTTATACACACTAGATCATGTATAGAGGATATGTAATGCTAAGATAGGTTCCAGTCTTCCATTCAGCTTTCCATGAAATCTGAATGTTGGGCAATTTTCTGAAGCTCCTCTCTAGACACACTCCAAGGATACCCTGGTAGGGGATGCAACGTCTCCCAGAGCGTGAAGACACCTGGGAGACAACTGACACGAAGGACTACATGGCTGTGACAAGTGCATTAGGATCACAGATCCTCTTAAGTTTCAAGAAAGGTCAAGGCTTTAGCTAAGTGATACCTGGGTAACTGTGTAGATAAACAGGAACGTCTGCACTTAGAATAAAGTTTACAGGATTTTTTTCTGTCTACTGAAATAACTTTTAAAGCTTTAAGGAAAGCACTTCACTGGTATTTGTCACAAAACATCCCTGGCTAGCAGTGACTGGGACATTGTCCATGTCAAGAAAACCATACATATATAGTATAAAAAAATCTTTTTTTTTTACATTTACCCGTGAAGGACTGAATACCAGAGTTAAGAATGCAGTGGCACAGGGTTTCAGTATCAAGAATGTTTTGATATTCAAAGACAACTCTGTCAGAAACCTGTCTGAAGTCGGAGTATGTTCTAGGACACGTTGAGAGTCCTCAGTGGGTGTGTGCACAGTTGAGCCATTTTGTCTGAATGGACTCTCACAGAAGCAATGCCAAGCCCCCACTCCAGCAAAACCCCTTCAAGCAGCTCTAGGAAGAAATCACTTGTTCACACTGCCTGCAAGTGGGATGGTGAAAGGGATTTGTCCCAGATGCCGAGAAACCCAGGCTCATCAGATTTAAGGCTCGCTGGGCTACAGCTCCCTCTATAGGTTATGCCTATCTTAGGAAACACTATATTCACCGGGCTGCATCATCCCAGAAGAACCTCTGTGCATTTTTACCGGTCACACTTGTCCAAAAGTCTCGTTCAAGCTTGGTTCTCAGGTGTCACACAGATGTTTTGTTCTTTTAAATAATAAAAAACTGCACTAACTCATAGCTGAAAATAGCCACAGCAAGCCAGAGAGAAATGAGCAGAGATACTGAAAGGCAAAATTTTAATTTGCTTTATCATTAGCTGGCCATTAAAAAGAAACAGAAAAACAATTGGGAAATGGAATGGTAAATAGATGCTACGGAATAACACTCAAGATACTTTGGTATTCCAGCTAAGGTGCCAGCAGGTTTACACAATGGAGAATGAAGAAAATACCTTTCCTTCCATCATATTTTATTCAGTTTTCCAAACAGCACATTAAAACAAATAAATACTTACCAGAGAAGTTAGCTACATGGGTACATTCATCCATTACTCCTTTCATGAACCGCAAGGATTCTCTCTGTAAAGTGTCACTCCTTCTTCTTTTATTTATCCTGTGTCCTTGTGGGCTGGTTAAGTTGTTATTGCTATTGCTACTGGTTGAAAATGTTTGATTTATGCACTGCATTTTAGGAACATCTTGTATTAGGAGTCTTTCTGATGAGGCACTTGGAGTACTTTTATTTGTGATAAAGCTGTGAACAGCTTCTTTAGATACAGTGTTGTTTGAGGAATGAAGGTCGAACATCCTGGAAGTTACATCTACATCCTCCAGACTGTCCACACCGTCAGGGAAGTTTTTAACAAAGTCTTGTCCCATCTTGAAAGAATCCGTCTAAACAAGGACAACAGGTCATTCATTAAAGGTTTCTCCTTTAAGCCAGTTGGTGAATCTTATTTTTAAGATCAACTGATCATTATGAAACAAACAAAAACAAGAAACAAAAAAAGATACAAACAGCACTTCTTACAGTACTTGTTATTTTCAGTCTACGTGTCACTGAAATAATGAAATCCTACCATACCCTCTTGATAATTTAAGTCTACATTTCTGTCAGCTTAAAAAATGCAGGAAGTACTTATATATGGTAGCTTGTGATACAAACACTTGTCTGGTTTTAATTCTGTATGAATCTCTGAATTTATAATAGCAGTCATTTAAGCTTAAATTTCTGGGCAAATAACTCATAAAATCTATGCATCTCAGATTCCACACCCCCCCCACCCCGCTCAAAAGAGCAGTAATGTCTTTTTGATGAGGTATTACAAAAATTAACAGTTACAGCAATTTTTCATAGACATGAAGAAAGACAATAGCAATAAACATATGTGACCAGGTCTAACGTCAAGTTTAGGACTGAAAACTAGGAGAACAAACTGAACATCTTGAGATCTTTCTTCTTGGAGCTCCAGCAGTGCTCCTGGAACGTATTTTACTTAAAAATGGCAAGTGCTTAAGTAACTATCATAAAGCAAAGAATCTTAGGAAAAAAGTTATTTATCAGAATTGGCTAAAAGACAGTGTTGCAGCACATAAGCAGTTCTCAAAAAGTTACTGCTCCAATATAGAAGAGAGCTGAGGCAATGAAATTTCCCTTGGGAAGAATCTTTCAACCCTAGTCAAAAAGAGTCAAGAAGGCAGAAAAAAATATGCAGACAATAAATTATCTTTCGTGAGGAGCAAGAAGCTAATTACAAAAGCTCTACCCCATGTTGTTTATCCCAACTGCCCGTGCAATAAAAATCAAAAGATGACAGAGGGCCAGCATCACACACAAGAACAGAGATACAGAGACCTAGCACTCTAAACAAACTAGAAAAGTAACTTAATGTTGCTACATATTAAAAATATTCTACAGCATCAATATTTGGAAGTAACTGCTTCAAGGGGCAATAAATCATGTTTTTCTACTTGCATGCCAGGCTATTGGCTTTCCAGACTACAATGCCAGTTACTGGGAAATATTATCTACAGTTTTCATGTTTTGATTGAATTCATTTTATGTTACAGATTACGCTAAGTGTGGTCACAGAAAAAACTCGTAGCAAGGGCTATAGTTAACACACACTATACAACCAAAAGATTGGCTCCTGTTTTTCAGAGGGTTTTCCTTCAAAGATTAGATTTATCAATAGCATAACGAAACAACATGCAAACATATTTTAGCTGACAACTGGCTACTTTTTGCTGGAAGTAAAAAGAAGTTACGTTATTTGTTAGATTTGTATGTGTAAATATTAGCAAATAGGGAAAATAAACTATACTTACTCCACAGTATTCAAGCATTTGAATGATTTCTTCTTCATAAACAGTTTGCGTAAAATACTGTTTCTCTAGCTCTCTCCAGTTCACTGCCTTGCTCAACACACCCTGAGATTATAAACACAAGTGCCCGGTACACAAGTCAAACTCAGAGATCATTCTGAAATAATGATAGACAGAGAATAATGATCTGTTCCTCTCTGTGACTTGATTTGTCCAGTGGAATTCTGCCCAAGTTCCCAGACAACCCTTAGAATTATTGTAATCAAAGCATAAGCACATATTATAGCATAGGACATGGAAACCCACCTCCCCTTAAAAAACAAACAAACAAAAGAAGGGGGGTGGGGGAAAGAAGGTAGAAAATAGTCCCACTTAGAGGTTTGCAAACATCTAGACTGGGCTAAACTGATGATGGGTGTCAATGCCAGTCTATCCATTCACCTACCTCTGCAGCAGTAGTGGAAATAGGTACCCAGGTACCCCTCATGGGTACTATCACCCAACTGTTTAAGCAAGGCTCAGACTAGGATTCTACTCATTGTCCCACAAACAAGCCCCAGCCCCTAATTTGGTACATGACCCACTGAAGTAGTTCAAAGCTACCTTCCTTACCACGTGTTGTATATCCTGAGCAGAAAAGCTGGGTTTTGCCACTCGTCACTAATAGAGGCCAAAGGGTGATGAAAAACCCTAACTGAAAAGGTGAACATGGCCAACCCAAACCTCTTAACTTACATATCTGATTACATTCTAGTTTATTAACAAAAATATATGTTAATTACCGTAGTAAAGACTGCAGAGGCTGTGGACCAGGAAAGACACGGAATCAATGGCAATGGTTTAGGCCAGTTTGTCACTGCCAGTGAAGCCATCTAGAATCAAAGGCACTTATTACATATTTTAATATTGAATTCACAACATGGGAAAAAGACCTTTCTCACTTTCTATTTGTTTTTTATACAGTATCAAATATGCAGTGCCAAAGCAGACATGAACTGTGGCCACTGGATATATTTTCCATTATTTTAAAGATAACGTCTATTCTTCAGTAATTTCCCTAACAACAAACACTGCCCTGGGCAGGACTAATTTCAAAGCTGAATGGGTTTTTGTTTTAGCTATAAGAATTGCAAATGGAGTATTTATTCTGACCTTAGTTGTTTAAAACCATGAAAAACATCTAAAAAGCCATTTCCTCAAGCTCTTGCAAGCATATTTCAAGGCAAAATGAAGGCAATCTATGGAAGGACTATATAAAATTCTATACTTTTTAAAGTTGTATACTGGAAACAAAATGTGGAAGAGAATTCAGCACATTAAGAGGACTTTTTCTGTTCTTTAAGGTTTAAATTATTACTTTTATATCAGTTCTCAGAACACATTTTCGTTAATATTCTGTTTTCCCATTAAAAAAAACAGAGCAAAGAAGTTCAACATACGGAAGTTCACTGTATGGTATGTTCTTGCCAAGTTTTATTTTACTGCTTTAAATTAACAACAGTGTAAACCCCCCAATACGAAACACTCCATGTCTGTGCAAG
This sequence comes from Aegotheles bennettii, assembly GCA_013398125.1. Classification (NCBI taxonomy): domain Eukaryota; kingdom Metazoa; phylum Chordata; class Aves; order Caprimulgiformes; family Aegothelidae; genus Aegotheles; species Aegotheles bennettii. The sequence goes on along the minus strand of VZRW01013726.1, from coordinate 694,346 downwards.
ATGGTTTTAATAAATGGATTTATACAACTGAACTATAATTCTATTCTAATTCTTTTTTATTAATAAAAAGTTACACGAACACCATGTATCTACACTCTGACAGCCAGAAAATCTGACTTCTTTCTTTTCAGTTCCAGCTCTCCCTATCAGTAGAACTGAATTGATGCTACCCGCCTTCTGTTGTAAAACACATTCTAAAGGTGATCAACATAAAATATGATTTATTTCCCTGGTTTTAAATTGTACCAGAAGTCCTGTAAGTAAGTCAGGACTAGCCAAAAAACCCCTGTATATTCCCAAACTAAGAGAAAAAAAAAATAATCTCAAAGGAGTTTCCAAACTCTCTCAGACCTCAACTCCTTCTGTATCCATGCTGTGTATGACCATTGGTACAGGACACACTGCTCTGTTATTCTCATAGCATTTGCACAGCATCTGAAGCGTCCTGCATGGTCAGTGGTGCATATACCAGTCTGAGAATTCCAATCAACTTACAGATAAGACAGGGAAGAAATGTTTAACACAGAAGTTGCTGTTTCAGAAGGGTGACATGTATGTAAATCAAAGGTGTTTTATACATTTATGACATTTAGAGTTATAAAATTGTGCTTTGGGGTAAAACTGTTTTTCTTTCACTAGATACTACCATTACCAACATTATTTACTTAGCTCCTAACAACAAACAAACATGGATCAGCAAAATGGAGGTATGTTGTTTTAATAAGCTTTGTGTCTATGTCTCACAGAGCAATGCTTATCTGTAGAGACACAAGCAGTAGTATTTTAACTCTGTATTAGTCTTTCAAGCATCTTACTAATACACTGCTGGTTTAGCTTAAATATGCTCAGTGTCATACATAAAATGTTATCCACTGCAGCACAGAGATCTTCTCTAATCAACACCAATTATTGGAGAAAAAAGATTAGTTGAGAACAGAACTGACACCAAAAGTCACCTCAGTCACAACATGCCTACAAAAAGGAGGCATTTCACACACTGCATTCAGACTCAGAAGTTTAAGTAAGAAGAATGGAGGAGAAGAGGAAGAACTAGCAACTGATCAGTACAGACTTTCTTTCAGAAAACATTTACTCCTCCCGCCTTGTGGAAAAAAACACAACTATGTGAGAAGCTTACATTCATATTAAGCCTGTCAGGAGATGGCTGACAAAGGGCTCTATGATTTGTCAGTACTTATTGAGGATTATACTAATTCAGCACCACAGAACATGAGAATTGCCAACAATTTGTTTCTCATGACTCTAAATGTTTATTTTATAGTACTTCTGAAAGGAACACTATAAAACAAATTATTTCTGTATGCTAAATGATCAAATGAGAAGTTAAAACAAAAATTACTGAACAGGAAATATAAAAGCTTACATGTCCTCCCATGGATATTCCAGTCATCCCTAGCGGTCCATAGCCTTCTCTCTCCAGCCAGTGCAAAAGAGCTGCCGATTCTAGAACAAGAGCTCCTCCCATCACAAACAGGTCCGAGACATTTTTTAAACATGACCGCCTTTTCTCCCCAGAAAAGGAAAATATAGCATTTATTTTCTAAGATTAGATTTTGACATTTCTCATCATTCTATACATACTCTTACACAAACTCTGATCACACACGCGTCCAGAGAATTCTGAAGCTGAATTCCTGTTGATTCAACAGGAAAAAAAGCAAGTCCAGATTCTCTGGCACTTGTATTTTTTCATCTAAATGAGGACCAGGAACAGACACCTGCTAAGCTGCTAATGTAATATCACTAACAGCCTGGGCCTCTACAAACACAACATTATCAACATTAGAATCTTATTAGCAGTGATTTTCTGTCCTGTGAAGTTATAACAGATTTTTTAGAAATTGAATCAAGGTGATACAGTCCTAGACACACACTGTCTCATTTGCAGAAACAAACCTTTTGTCTATATTTTTTTTTCTTATTTACCTGTTTTACATCATTGAAAAATTGCACACAACATTTGAGGAGCAATCAGTATGTCAGCTTTGGAATCACTCATCAGTGTCACTGTAAGACTGAAATTGTAAAGTGGGAAGTTTGTCACGGTACTGAGAAATTCAAGTAGTATACTGCAAAGCATCAAAACATAGAAGAAATAACCAAAAAAAAAGCAGAAAGCTGTTCAGCTGAACCATCAGAGGGACTCTGAAAAGTGAAAAAAACAGCATTTTCAGAGCAATTATTACATCTCTAATTTGGGGACGGGGACTGTGTATTTTCAGTATCACACAGCCAGGTTACAAAAGGCTCCTGGCCTCTTCTGCCAGCATACAATCACATTTGAGACACTCTGAAGCACAAGGACAAAGCTTACTCTGCAAGTCACAGGAGAAATTAACAGAGCTGCGGCAGAGCAGTATTTATAGGCTAATGTAATTCTTTCCTACAGCTTTGTTATGAGATTCCTCAGCCCTCTCCAGCTGCTGTATTTATTAAACACTGCTACTAGCATATTAACTAAAACCACTGCCGCTGCTTTGTAACCTTGTACCAGAGAGTGACTGCTACTGGCTGAGGTATTAAGACTGAGCACTCCTCTTTAAAGAATTCTTCTCTACACCATATATATACTGAGCTGTCAAGCTACACAATTGAGAACTGAGTTAGAAATACCCTCACTGAAGCATTTAATTCATTCTTCTGCAACGAGATCCTCAATAACTGGGAAAAATTCCACCAGTAGATCTATTCCAGCACACACTCTCTCCTGTCACTTTCCTATCATCTTACACTTCTAAATGCAATTATATATATATACACATATGTATATATATATTTAAGCAGTCTTCTTATAAACAAAATCAGTTTTGCAACAATTATCTTGTTGGTAAATATAATTCACCTTTTTTTAAAAAAATGGTTCTTGTGTCAAGCATCTGCTTTGGAAAAATTCTAGAAACTATTTCTTGTACTTAAATTTTCTCCTGAAAAGCAATTTTTTTTAAGCTTTTGTATTTAAGAAATCCAAATGCTGACATCTAAATAAAATCTAGAAAATCTGAAATGCTGTAGTGTGAGACAGTGCTCCTGCTGAGGTCCGAACAGAATGGACGGGTTTAAGAATTTTAGCTTTAAAAATAAATCACCTTCTATGGGTCTTTAACGCACATTAAATGTCCAAGTTAGGATTAAAACACCAACTCAGACTTTAAGAAATATTGGCAGACTAAAACCACAGCTTTGCCTCAGACACACACCCTGTTGAATTCTGTTTATACTCCAGTGGTTTGGGAAATGTGAAAAGCAAAAAAAAAAACTAGGACTGCCTAATTAGGCTCCTAAATTCACAGTAAGAAACCGACTGAGGGAGCCAAGTCCTGTAGAATACTGAATATTGCATATTTTCCACTGACTAACAAACAAGAAACACCAAATTTATTTATATTTCTGACTGTGGTCCCCTTAAAATATCTTGGAAAAGCAAAATCTTAGCAATTATAACAGGAAAGTACGCTCTCTGCACAAAGATAATTAACAGTTGATACAACTGAGGCATTTGTACATGCACAGCTGTGAATCAGGAAAATAAACTGGTACTTGCTTGCGTTCACACTCCTCTCACTCTACACTGCAAGTTCATCTTGTGCAAACTTTCCTGATCGCTGTGATCCCTTAATACAAAAAAATGACACAGCAGCCTAGCAAAAGGCAGACAGTTTCACAGTGGCAGGCTGTGATGGTCCATGCTTGAGATTTTTTTTTCTTAATAAGCTATCAAAGTCGATACTACTTTGAGCTTATTGAGGAAAAAAAAAGTGCTATTTCAAAAAGATAGTATGTAATGTATTGAAAACATACCATGAATGTAATGGTAATACTTACAACTGATCCTTTGGTTTTCTACAGCCATGTAGAAGACTCAAGTTAAAGAAAGTAAAACATTTCTATACAAAAACTGGCAACTAAAATAAAAAACTCAGTAAAATAAAATAAATCATATCCATAAATAGCACACCGAATAATTAGAATTTGTAACTTAAATTTCAAACGTTTAACTGGAACTAAATCAAGTTAAATGTAGTTTGATGATGTTGTTTGCAACACAAGATTTTACTTTTGCCAGGTATATGGGTGACAAGAAAGTGTAACCAGAAAGTGTAACCCTTAATAAAGCAGGGCAAGGGTGTTACAGAAGTTACCAATGAGTTGATGACAGGACAGAACTTAATTTTTTTTGTAAAAATGGTAGCAGTAACTCTCTCAAAAGTACCCAAGGTACCAAAGGGTTGCATTTGAGAAGGGAAGGCAGGAGGGGCAACTTTCTTTTCTGTCATTAATACATTCAGAAGTCACACAGTATGATGCAGAACAAACAGAGTTTTCACTCCATCATGGCTACAGGAACCAGGATTTGATCAGTACGCAGATTCGTATCAGAACTTTTACACTGGTGACTACAGTAAGAAGCTGTAGAAGACATTTCCAAAAAAATCAGAAAAGCAACACTTGGTGTAAAAGTAGCATATTATCTTAACCGTGTTCCACATTGCATTTCATGCAATACTTTGCCTCTATCCACTGAAAATCCCATTGGAAATTGATCCACATACCATACCAGGGTGATAAGTCTTCTACCTTCTGGAGAGAATGTTGACAATAGGTATCTTGCTTTACACAAAAGGATATAATAAGGATTTTCTAGCAATAGGGAAGCCATACAGGCTTCTTTAATCATTGGGCGTGCCATTAATGTGCGTCTTCTCCAGAAGTACTAGAGAAAAGATGTGCAAACATATATTAAGATAAAATCTGATTTTTTATTTTATTGATAGCAGTCAATTTTTCATTTTACATACTCACATGATCTCCAGTGCCTGCTAAATGAATACACACAGGTCTGTGCTTGCTATTCCATCTTCTGGGTATGATGAACTGAAATCTATGAGAAACAAACAGCTATTTTAACCAAGTAAGTAGATCTATTTACAAGCCGTGCCAAACAAATTAATTTAAAAAGTAATAAAAAAAAAGAATAAATTCTTTTTGTAACCCATGCAGGCAAACTGCCAGCGATTCAGCAATATCATTTTTCACAAACACATCCAGCAAAGAAAGGAATCCAAAAGTAGGACAGAAAAAATGCCAAACAAGAAAAGGAGCCAAGCTGAAAGATCATGTTGCTAAAAAAGACCACTACCTCATCATCACAATTTAAATTCTGCAGAGTGGAGAAATGTAACTTCAGATGAAAAGCAGCCTAAACAAGTATGACTAGCTCTCCTAGGCAGCATTGCTATTTTTCTCCTGAGGGCAAAACAGCTGAAATCGAAGATTAAGATGAGCAATATATTTAATTTTTTTTTTTTAAAATCTAAAACCCAACAAAGAAACCATGAAACTATTCTATGCAACCAACATCAATCACTTAAGTGTTTTCTGCTGCTGCTCAAGTTATTTATTGTCTAACTACTGGGAAAAAAAATTACTTCTGAGCCACTGGTATTTTCCCCACAAGATGGAGCACTGTTACCTACAGCAGTGTCACACCTCGGAAAAAAACATTCACAGGATGCAAAACGATCTTTAGGGAAATTTGTAGAGCATTTCAAAACTGTAACAATACTGTCCCATTTAACAATTAGCACAACTTGACTACAAACTGTAAGAGAATATAGATAAGGAAACAATCAGTATACTGTATTTTCCAGTATGGTACTAATTAGTCCAATACTGTTAAGAGACAATTTCTATTTCTAACCAATACAGAGGTGGAAGAGAACTGGTATTTCGACTATCAAATTTCATCTGCGATTCCTTAGTGTTACATGTTTAAGTCCACATAAAAGCATCAACCAGTAACATTGATAAAGTGGTAACACCAGTATCAACTTGAGCTGAAAAACTTTTATGTTTGATTTTTAAGTTATCAAACAAAGCTTGAGGAAAAAAATCATGAAAGTTGAGCTCAAAACTAAAAGCAAACAGAAATTACACTCCCTTTCCAAATCCACCCCTCAACTGCAAGGCAGTTAGTGTGAAATCAGCAAGAATTCTGGTATCTTCTGACTGTTAGGGATCAACCAGCTTTCCGTGAGGATCCTTGGGGTTTTTTGGTTTATTAAGTAAGAAAGGGACCAGATTTTCCTGCTAGAATGAAATGAACTTACTACTTCAGTACACATACAGAATTTTTGTATTCAATGTAAATAGAAGACTGGAATGGTTCCTTCAAATACAACACAACATGCTTCTTTCATATAAACACCTGCTTCTGCTACCTATAAAACAAACAGCTACTGCCCTGGCCATAGTGTACTTCATTTCCAGCATCCTGCTCACTTGGAAAAAAAACCAAACAATTAAAAAAAACCCCAGGGCATTCCATAGTTCTGTGCAATATGATTTCTACACTCNTTTTTGCAATATGATTTTTACACCCAAAAAAAAAAAAAAAAAGAAAGTCCTGTAGCAAAGTACATACTTCACTAGGAGACTTTTTTTTATTATTTTATTTACACAGAGATTACACTATAACTTGAATAACATTTATTTTCACTTTTGAGGACAAAATGTATTACAACACATTAGTACAAAAGCCACTTTGAAATATTTTACAGATAATTTGTATTGTAATAAATTAGCTCCACAATAAAACTACTTACAGACTTAGTTCTCTGCAGTACTAATTTCAGGAAGGAGATGCCACTTGGTTTCTCTTACCTTGCTACAAGAGATTCGACTGGCAAGATACCTGGGACATAATGAGCCAACGGGGAAATGAAGTGCCCCTCAAGGATTTTACAGTCAGATTGCTCCTCAACCTACAGAGAGAATGGGATGAGAGCAGTGTATTTCATATCAGTGTCTAACTTGCTCTGAAAGCAAATCTCTTAAAGTATAATTTGTTTTAGGATAAAAATGTACTGAATAAAAAAAAAGCTGAAGTCTAGTTCAAGTATGGGGATACAAGTTATCAACAGTTGAAACATTTGTTTCAAACTTTGTTTTTATTATATGACCTACTGAAGGAATCAAGGAAAGTGTAATGCTGTCCCATTTTAAAGAACAATATCTAAAGGACACATTTAAATTTAAAGAACATATACTTAGTTTTGAGCATTTTCTGAGCTTTAAGGTCTGACATCCCACCCATCCAACCATTGCATTACAGGGAGAAAAGCAAAGAGTATCTGCACAGCCACTGCTTTATTCTGTTTCCTTCCATTCTCTGCTAGCAGCCAATGTGAGTTCTTGTTTTCCCATCCCTTCCAACTCCATCTCACATTTGTGCCATTACCTCCTAATTCTGTTCACAGCAGCTCAATTAAAAAAAAATGAAAAAAAACCCCAAACCAGCATGCTGTTAAGGTATTTAGCTCACCACAGCAATCCCCACCAGCACTTCAGTGACTTTAGAACTACTTTTCTGACCCCATTGACACTCTAGATTTTAAAGTCCTCAGGGCAATGATTATGTCTATCTGCACACCTCACTGGGAAGCACAGGGCCTCCTTTCTCCAATCAAGAGCATTTGAGAACTCGCACTACACTGATTTCTTTTGCCTCTACAGCATCACTTCCCTCTGCCCTCAAGAATAAATTCAAATCTCCTTCTTTTGATACAGAGCAACTGGGACAACCTGTGAAGTCAGTTCATGCCACCTTATAGCCTGTAAAAGCACCCTTTTAAGTACTAAGTTCATTTCACCTTTATATACCACCAGGAAAATAAATTCAGTTAAACTGTGTCACCTCTTGCTTTGAAGTACCTTGTCAATGAACACTGGGTAGTCTTTTGAAACCAGCGTCTGGCATTTTTCCCTGTTTCCAATAATCTTTCTGAATTCAAATATTCTGTTGGAAGGAAACAAGTAGAGAAGATTCAACTTTTAATCTAAAAAAAAAGAGAAGGTATATGTGTACATAAAATCTCAAGAGCTAAAGAAAGCCACAAGAAAAATAAGTTATGAAGCCAGCTTTGCATTTACAGATTAATCAGGCTAACATAGGGTAGGCATATAAGAATGTTTTCAGCTACCAAAAAAATAGCAGGCTTGGGTCCATTGCCTGTGGTTGCACAGCTCTTTAATAGTATTTTACACCTGATATGTTGAAAACTTCTGTCATTTTTTCAGAGCCATATTAATACATAGTCAACCTCCTCCACTTGCACATTCTTGTAGCCACACCGAGGCAATACAAACTGAATGGGTGAAAAACAGGCTGGACTGCCAGCATCAAAGAGTAGCTGTCAACAATGTGAAGTCTAGCCGGAAACATGTGATTAGCAGCACTTAGGGAAGTTAATGAACGACACCAACTGGAGGGTGAGGTTGACAGCTGGAAGGTAAGGCTATCCTTAAGAACAGCCTGGATAAGCTGAAGGAACAGGTCAACACACAGCCTAAAGCTCAACAATAAAACTGTAAAGTCTTGCACCTAAGACAGAATAGCCCCACACAGGCTGGGAACCTCCCAGCTGGGCAGCGGCTCTGCAGGAAAAGCCACAGGGTTTCTGGTGGACAGTAAATGGAACACGTTAGCAGCACATCCTTGCAGCCAAGAAGACCAATGGTGTACCCTCTGCATTTAGCCAGAGGGCAGCCAGTGGGTATGGGGAATGGGGTTTACATTACTTGGAACACAAGGCTAAGGGGCAAAGCTGGTTGCTTTCTTCTGCTCCTTAAATACTCTGCAGTCTTACAGAGAAAATGAAACAAGACTCTTCTTGGAAGTGTGTAGTGAGAAGACAAGAGGCAATGGTTGTGTGCTGCAACATAGGAGATTCCTAACGTAACACTGTGAAAGATTTGTTAGCAATGGTAGTGGATAAGCCCTGGAAAAGATTGCCTGGGGAAACTGGATAATCTCCATCCTCAAGGGACTTTCAAAACTCAAATGGATGAAGTTAACTTGCTTTCAAATAGGGATTTAGACCAGATGCCCTCAAGATGTTCTTCTCAATCTTAAATACTAAGCATAACTTGCTCATTCTTATGGTTGTAAATACACACAATGATATTTCCTGACCAACTAAAACAGATTTGATGGGAAGTACAGAACAATAGTATAACAGGAATGATCTGTTCACCTTCCCAACACCAAAGAAAACCAAACGGACAGAAAGAGAATCCAGTTTACCACCATATCAAAATCAGCCCTACTATATAGCCTTTGCTTTTCTCATACAGAATAGCAAGTGCATTATGTATTTATGAGAAAATAAGGGTAAAGGTGTGAGATGCGAGTGTGGAGGGCAAGCTAAATGAAGAGATGTTTTGCTTGACACTAAATCCTCTAAAAAATATTGCATTTATGTATTTCCTCTGTAGTTAGGAGGATACTGAAGGTTAATCTTGCATGTGTTGAGGAATTTCAACTTTTGCTAATGGAGTTGAGGATAAAGCATCAACAGTCATTACCAGGATGTGCACATAAAACACGACACCTAGGCAGGGTAGTCTGTAATATCAACCAATCTCAGTTAATGCTTGAAGTATAAGAAATGCAATAATTTCTTCTAATGGAGCTTCACATTAATCAGTTTAAAACAAACAAACAAACAAAACACCATGTAGATGTTGTTTCCAGCATGACAGGGCATGCATACTAGGGACTGGTACTCTCTCCTCCCACTAGCCAGCTGAGGAGTCAGGAAGAGCTGGTATTCTTCCTTCTTCATTCAGGTGGAGCCAGGCTGCTAGGGAACAGCTCATCTTGCCATTCAGGGGCAATACATAAAACAAATTCTTCTTCCACATTTCAGAGCAGCAAGCATACTTCATGTTTCCCCCACAGCTTCTGGTCTCACGTGAGAGGTTTTTCCCCTCTATGACAAAGGAAGAGCCATAGCTGATACCATTATTACTACCAGCAAGGCTTCCTTATTGCTGTTTGACATTGGAGTGAACACCCTTACAGACCCCCTGCAAGAAAACAGCCTTGCCTGGTACTGCAGGAGCTAACAGCAGAATTAGTCAGAAGTTCCCCACGTAAGTACCAATTGTGTCAAGGTGAGATGGAATGGGGGAGTGAAAGTTCCTCATGTCTCATAAAGAACCTAAAATTTTTTAAGAGGAGGTTTTGATAACATTAAAATGTCCCATTTCAGATACACACACACACGTAACAGGAACACAGAAATGCTGCAATCAAAACAAAAACCACATTTTTTGCTTATTCCAACAAAAGTAAACTAAAGACTTTAAAAATCCAACATTCTCATTTTGCAGTAAAGTCTGCTACTTAAGAGAAAAATCAACTGACAACAGACATACAGGGCAATCCAAGTGCCATTTCAAGATGAGGTGTTTCACTTGGGCTTAAGAACAGCCTCCCACATAACTCCACTGCTGAATAAAATTTTATTTCAGGTTTTTTTTAAAAAGTTTTCTTTATTGATTTTCCAATACATAATAATTAGCTTATTAAATGCAGATTTATCATTTCCTATTTAAATACTACATGATGCAGAGCATCACTCAATTTTTAAACTTAAGAAATGCAAGTCCTCAACTTCCAGGTGTTACTCTTAATAATAACTAATAAAAATCAGCAAATATTTAAAAATTAAGATATACTTCAATTTTTTTTTCCTTAAAAATAAGACATCTAAAAAGAATACATTTACTGCTTTGGGCTATGTGAGAAACTTCTGGTTACATCTTTTAAAGCTCATTAAGAAGTTACAGAAAGCTAGCAAGACCCTCTTTAATATTAAACAGAACAAATCCTCAGCAAAAATCCAGCAAGTTTTGTTTTTAGAAAACACTTTTCAGAGATGCTGCTTGAATCATGTTATCATATATGCTTATGAAAAATGTAATTGGACACATATACTTTCTCTCAAGAAGAGCCTCTTTAAACACAAACATTTAGCAAATGCCTTTAAGATTGCTTTTAAGTCCAGTTTCTCCCTTGGTATAGAAACACACAATTTCCTGAACTAAACAAACCAACTTTTGTTTTTGTTTTAATACAGAATTGTAACAATTGTTGGTATTTCAAGGGTTGGTTTTTTTCTTTTAATCTAAAGTACTGTTTATGCTGTTATTTTTTAACAAGTCACCTTTTCAGATCCTCTGGCTTTCCCCATCCTCTGATGAAAAGTTTAGTGAGGAGAAGCTTTCTGTACAAGACATCTAATTTACTTACACCCATTAGCAGCAAACTGACATCTAGGAAAAAAGAAAAGGTAAAAACAAGGCAGTTAAAGGAGTTAGCTTGAGTGACAAGTTCATTGATTCTAAGACAGAGTAGGTTCTCCTCCTGCTATCTGTACTAATCAAAAGCTGTACCATTTTTTCCCAAGGCAGTTAGTTAACCTTGACATTCAGGTAAATTATTTCCATTTTAAACAAAATATAGAGGCAGTTAATACAAACTCTAGCTTGACTAAGAAAATGGAGTTTAGGAATAGGAATTTAATATGCCTAATATAACCATAAATTTTTTTACATAGTTGATGACAAGCCAACTAAGGAGGTACATAAGGTCACAGAACTACATCTTCAACCAGTCCTAACGGTGTTTTACTGGAACTGATAAAACAAAGAGTGCCATTGATCTCTGTCCTGTCAATGTAGCTATGATGGCAAAAACTTTTGAAGCAATGTGGGCTTTCATAAACACATCACAGAATGGAAGCTTCAAACAATATTTGGGTTTAAACAACCAGAAGACTAGATCTCTACCTATATAATTATTAATTTATAAAAAAGAAAGGGGAAAAAAAAGCAGCTTCAATCACTGGAGCAAAGAAAACTTATTTTTGTAAGCTTGTCTTCATTGGTGTCTTAAACATACATCTTAACCCTGATTTCATCCATTCCTTTCCAATTTTCGCCAACTCATTTCTTAGTTTTGAAAATTCTGCTCCCACTCCCTCCAGGGGAGAAATCATGCCATCAAAATCCTTACCAGTATCATTTCTCTTTCAGCAAATACACTAGCTCAAATACAGCTAAAGCCAACAAGATTTTAAGCAAGCTGAGTGTTATTTTCAAAGCAATACTTACTGAAACGAACAGGGAGCCACTACTGTGCTCTTCCAATGAGGAAGAAAAAAAGGCAGAAGTCAAATCTGGTTTCTCGGTCAGCAGGATACAGGTTACTCAATTTTTAAAAAAAAAAAAAGAAGTAGTCCAGGATCTGCATACATCTAAGGAAACAACAGATTTAATAATCAAAGACTTGTTTCATAAATTACCTTCAACTATTTTGTAGTATTTCCAGATCCCCCCATACTAAGTGGTCTAAATAACTTCATTACACTCCAAAATGGTGCAATTTAATTAACGTTGGGGATTTTTTCATTTTAATCCAAGAATTATTTATTCTGCCACACCTGAATATGTTCATCTTAAAATAAACTTGCCTGAATCTAACAAGTTAAAATTACAGTCAGATTAATAAATACATTCCTTTGCACTTCTAAAAAGCCAATACTTAAGAATCTATATAAAGAAAAAAGAGAAACGTTTTAACACCTACGGTAAGTTACTGTCAAAATTTAAATTACAGACAACTCAAGGTACCTGAATACTAGAACAAGCACCCTAGAAAGCCACAATTGTTCTACGTTCAGTCATTACAGAGCAGAAATAAATACCTGAAATCACCAGAAAGTCAAAATGGGGATCTTCTGTTTTAGCACTGTAGAAAGTGTTAGTTCCTACTCCATCAAAGAGCTGACTGTGTGTTCTTATTCTGATCCATATCTGTTCAGCCTAAGAGAATCACAGCCTCAAAACAATCATTTTCCTTGTCTGCTCTGGAGATATCCATTGAGCCCACGTGCTCTTGGGGTGTCAGACAGGAAACGTTCACCAGTCTCTGCAAGGTCCCTCCTCTGCTTCTTGGAGCAGGGGGACAGGCTGGTATTTTGCTGGTTCTAGAAAAGAACTGCGTGGTGGAGTGTGGAACAGCAATACAGAGCCAACCCTCTATAGGGCCAGAAATGGGCCAGAATGAATACACACAACAGTAAATCTATGCTGTCAAAAATAAAATCTGTTTGCAGATCTACAGGTACACTGCTTATGAGTAATTGTGTAAGGAAATTTTAATCAATGTTTGATGCATAACAAAACAGCCTTGCATGTTTTCTTTGGTTGTTTGTTGCTTTGGGTTGTGTTTTTCAATCCTTTCAAAAAAAAAAAAAGTGAAATAAGAGAGAAAGAATGAAGATGATGATTTTTGCTGTGAGCTCAAAGACTGGCCTGTTGCACCAAGGGAATGCCAAAACAAGTTTCTAGACAAGTACATTATATTTCAATGCAACATTGATTGAGGTGGAAGGGTTGTCTCATACTGTATTCTATTTCATTGATTGAATAAAGAGTCTAAAGTAATTCAGGATACTTCAAGTAATCAGATTAAACCACTACTGGAAAGAGTACAGGAAACAATACAAAATATTCAAAGTATGTGAAGTACGTTGTACAGAACCTCTCAAAAGTATTACCGAGATAAAATAGGGGTCAGCATCCTCCCATGATGTTTAACTTGGTAACAAAAGGGTAGGACATGCTTCAGTCTACATGGAAAGACAATTGCAAACACTATCAGAAAAGGCAAATCCAGCTGTTGGAGGCTGAAGTTTTGTAATTTCACAGTAGAAGAGTGTATTTCAGCAGGGAGAGTTTGAACTTGAGACAAGAATCAGCAGAGCTTGTTCTGGAACGTGACTGGATTCCCACCACCTGATACCACACACATCCCATCACAAACCCCTTGTCAGACAGGGCAGCTGGAAGCAGTGACCCCATAAAGATGTTGTGTAGCTGTGTAGGCCAAAAACCAGCACCTGTGTTATAAACATTCATTGAATATGTTGCCAACACTGTCAGCTTTACATACTGTAAGTTGTGAACAGAAACTGTAATGGATGCAACAGTACATTAAGAAGTGATCCTCTAAAAAAACTCCTATAATTTAAAACAGTTTTCTTCCAGAGGAGACCAAGAAACCTAGAGATAAATTACAGACTAGGCTCCTGCTCTAGGGATGGTGTTTTTCTTTGCTTCCAGAAGCCTCGTACTGCATACTAACCATCACTTTTTGGCGTGTACACTTATTCAACAGAAACAGACACAAAAATTCATCTGAATCCCAACACACTAAAGGTCAGCTATTTCTTTTTATCCAGTGCATGCAGCTCCAGTTACAAGGAAGGCATCGCTGGGAAGCACACAACGGCTTCATTCAAAGCCAGGCTCCTGCTGCTGTGTGTGAACACGGAACAGCTCTCACCGGGCAGCCCCCTGATGGAGCCAAGAGCTGAGCCTTTAACTACCCTGCGCTGTTACTGTTTAAAACCCACCTCCCTTCCAATCAAAACCAGGTCAAGCTGTTTATTTCTGTTCTCTCCGATAGAAGAAAGGGACTTCAAGAAAAAACGATCCCGAAGCAGCCACGGAGACGAGTGGGAACCGAGCCCCGCAGCGGCTCCGCACGGGGGGTGCAGAGGAGCCTGCGGGGGCACAGCGGGGCCTGAGCCCGCGGCGCTGCCGGGCACGGAGCCGCTGCCGCCCGCCTTCCCCCCGCCCGGGGTTCGGCTGTCAGCGGCTGGGGAGCCCAGCCCGACGTTTGTGGGTCCAAAGTGCAGGGCTCCACAGGCGGTGCCCCCCCCCCGCCCGCCCTCCCCGGCGCCGTGCGGAGCCCCCTCAGGCCGCCGAGCC
>VZRW01013726.1:649697-678757 GCA_013398125.1 Aegotheles bennettii | reverse complement strand
GTCCCCCCGCCCGCTCCCGGGGTCCCGGACCAGCGGCGCCTCCAGCCCGGCCCGGCCCGCGGCTCCGTCTGTGCGGCCCCAGCGCACCCGCGGGGGAGATCCCGAAACGCACAGAACCGGGTTATTGCGGTGCCGAAGCCCAGGGGCTCGGTGTCCCCGTGTGTCCCCGCGGTCGGGGGGCAGCAGCACGGTCCCGCTCGGTTCCGTTCAACCCAGGGCAGCTCTGGGGGGTGTGGGGGGCACCCCGGAGCCTGGCGGCTCCTTCCCCACGGCAGGTGGGCAATAACACCACAAGGCACATAGAAACACCTTGATGGGGTTAAAGTTCTATGAATTTCAATGGTGTAAGCACTTCTGAACCAATAAATGTACAACTCATGCTGTGAAATAGCTCTATGAGCTTTAAAATCGCCTTCATGCCCAAGTCTAGGTCATACCTATATAAACAACAATTATAAGCTATGTTCCAGCATGTATAACCCAGGTCTGCATCTTCTGGACAGAGATTATTTTGTTTGGAATACCTCAAGAGATGTGAAGAACCCTGAAATGTTCTTGTTTCTGGAAAAGTATGTGAAAAAAGTACAGAAGGTGCTTAAGAATTAAAAAAAAATACTTAACTGCTCACAAATTTTGTAACTTATGTTTTAATTATTTTTTTTCAGCCCTTAGAGTCTTCAGCAATACCTTTTACACACGCCTCTTACATTATATGGTTACTTTCTCACGGTGAGAATAGATTGGCCATAGCTCTCAGTCTAATCAATAGTTCTTCGGGTTTGGGGTCTTTATTTGCTTTAGAGTCACAGTTCTGAGATGATGCCTGGGGCACTTAGAATCATAGAATCATTATGGTTGGAAGGGACCTCCAGGGTCATCAAGTCCAACCTTTATCCCATCATATTCCTAACCATTAGACCATTCTTAAAGCCTTTATATGACGTAGCCTTTATATGTGAAGCTCCAAAATGTCTATACAAAGAGACTGCAGAATGTGAAAGTCTCCTCGTGTAAAACTTGAATGCAATGGTATGCAATAGCATTTCTATGATTTTTTGTCAATATAGTATTTTTCAGTGAAAAATTAGCTTGTTTCTATAATAATTTCTTTGTATTTTTGCTGTGTAGAAGTCCACTCCTGCCTAACAACTTACACAATTGTATTGAGAGGTTGGTGCAAAACGTTTTGACTGTCCTCTTGAAACAACTAGAAGAGAATCTGATAATGATTTTGTTCTCTCTTTTGGTTCAAAACCAGGGATGTTGTGGAAACGCAGGAGCATTACAAGAGCAGGTGGCGATCTATACGGATTATGTATCTCACTATGTTTCTCAGCAGTGTAGGTGAGTAAACACAGGTGCATTTCAGTGCTGTTTGCTTAATGAATATATTTTGGTTTGAAAATTACAGGGTATTCTAGTTTTCAGCTACATAGCTCCTTTAGTGCCACTGTTGTTTTATAACCTTAAAGAGATGCATTTCTGATTCTTCAAGATATGACTATCAAATCAAACAGAAAGTTACATGTAATAAGTTATGTCATTAATCTCAAAACAGAGTATGATTTATGACTTAAATCTTTGGTTTATGGCTTTGTAATAGTTTGTAATAGTGTAAAGGTCGTGGCAGAGTAAGGTTATTGCTCAGAACCAAACAAAAGTCACACTTTTATCATCCAGAGTGAAACCTCTGGGGAATTAAAATAGAAATAATGCTGAGTTCTTAAGCAGTATGATCTCTGTGGGAATGTGCATTACCCATTTTAAAATGCATGTGAGCGCTTGTTTTATCCTATGGGATTTTGCATCTCTGCTGCAGAACGAGTTACTGTTCCATTCTTAGATAATTGCCCCTGGAGACAAAAATTCTGGTGATTTTTGGCTTCTGGTGATTTTCTATGAGCTTAGAAACAGTCCTGAAAATCATAGCATGCTTCAGTGGTTTTTATTTTTTCTTCATTTGATGAATTAAAATTTATTTGATAAATTAGTACAAATATGTCACTATATCATTAAATTCTTCTTGCTCTGGGGACCTTGTTGTCTCTCCACTGGGAGGAAAAATCCTATGTGGTTTACTTGGCACATCAGTATTCTTTTCACAGAAGGTTTTTTGTTTAGTGCATATTGCACCTATAAAATGTCCTTTTAAAAACAGTTCCTCCTGTTAGGAGGAATTATCACTCCTTAAAAAAACCACGTAATGCATGGTTTTTTTCAGGTGACAGACTGATGCACAATTTTAGGCTATAATACACCTAAGAGCAGAAGAATGAACCTGTAATAACTGTTTCAGTGAAGCAAATTACTAATAAACATGGCAAATGGAGTAACTTCAGTTATGTTTTTACTGCATTGCAGGTTTCTCAATTGTAATTATGTCTGTGTGGCCATATCTCCAAAAGGTTCGTAAATATGTTTGGGTTTTTTTTCATTTAATAAGAACAGAAAATTCCAGCTTAGAAAGTATGTGATACAAAACTTGGCATTTTATTTAGGAAAAGAAACCTTAAAGGGAAGTGTGTGCTTATAAGAGACTTCTGTTTTGCCATCTGCTGAGACAGCGTTCATTATTTCATGTGAAATCTGTCAGTTGATTTCCTGATTTGATAAAGGTACATCATAATCCAGAGACGTTTGCTTTTCCAATATGATTTCACTGTTTTCTTGGACAGTGAATCAATAGAAAACTCGCTGTCTGAATGCACTTGTGGTGTTAAAACATGATAAATAAGGCTCATCTACATTTTGAAAAGAGAAGAAAGAAAAGAAAGGAGAAAGAAAGAAAAGGAAGCTGAAGGCAGAAGTTGCTCTGTAACTGTCAGATTGTTGCATGTCGACCTTCTTGAAATTCCTAACAGGGAATTGCCTGTGTTCCTGGCTACTGTTTTTAGTTTGTTTGGGTTTTTTCCTCTCTTTGTTGTGTCCTTGTTACACGTGGCACAAAAGGTCTCTAAAACTTGAATCTGTGCTAGGATTTTACTGCTCCTGGAATTATAGGAGGCAGTTTCACACGCAGATTTGAAAGAATATACCCTGAGCAGGGTCCTTAAAATTGAGGCTGGTGCTGGAGGAGAAAAGAAAACGCATCATCAGCCTTGTAAATCGGGACAGATTCAGGCATGTGCAGGGATATCCTAAGGGATCCCTTGTTCCTGGCATGCAGACTGTCTACCACACTGCACAAGTTTTGCCTGTAGCCTGTAACATCAGCAGTGCTGCATGATAACTGAGTTTGCTTCGAGTGAGCCATTCAGTCTTAGAAGCAAAGCAGCTTTTATTGGTTTGGTGCATTGCTGGAGGCAGTTAGCCAAGGTTTATTGCCCTGGACAAAGTACCATGTGGAAACAACTGCTCCCGAGCCCCAGAGTGGTGTGTTTCTGTTAGACACCGCTCAGTGCCAGGCGGGCACACTGACTCCTGTAGCAGTAGTGTAGGTTTGACACTGCACTGTAGTGCTGTGTAACCTCAGAGTTACAGTGCAGAGTCTTGGGCGTTTCAGGAGCTGGTTCTAAAATGGTTTTGTTGATACTATAAAATACTATAACAATTCATCTGTGGAATTCATTTGTTTCTGCAGATTGATCCGACAGCAGATGGGAGTTTCTTGGGCTGGATTATAGCTTCATACAGTATTGGCCAAATGGTCGCTTCTCCCCTCTTTGGCTTATGGTCCAATTACAGGCCCAGGAGAGAACCTCTTGTTGTTTCAAGTGCTATTTCAATAGCTGCTAATTGTCTTTATGCCTACGTCCACATACCTCGTTCACACAACAAATACTACATGCTGACTGCACGTGCTCTCGTGGGCTTTGGAGCAGGTAACCACAGCAGAACTTACAGTTCTGAAAATTATTAAATTCTATGTCTTGTGTAAGATACTTAATATGATATTTTAGTACCAGATTTACCATTATGTGAATCGTAACTTATTACTTAGCAAAGCAGAGTCAGCCAATACTAGCTTATAAGCTAATTGTGTAATTGTGCAGGGGTGTATAAATACTAGGGGGAACACTGGGTTTTATTTTCTTGCAAAATAAGAAAAAAACCCCTAAAATAAATATAACTGGAAAATTTAAGAATATAACTTAGTATTTACATGAACACTTTCTTGGTTCTGCTTTCTTAAGGAAACGTGGCTGCGGTTCGATCATATATTGCGGGTGCCACTTCTCTTACGGAAAGAACAAGTGCCATGGCCAATACCAGTGCTTGCCAAGCAATTGGCTTCATATTAGGACCAGGTAAAGCATATCTTTTTTTCCTCACTTCTTTAATACTTTTTAGGATGAAATTTGGCATCAAAAGTAGCAATCCTCAGCAGCTATGTTGGGGATTTTAAAGCATAGTTTGTCAGTGGTATCAAAATTGCAGTGGTATCAAAATTGTGGTATCAGAATGGGATCCACTCCTATATACCTGTGTATGCTAATAAAAATTAAATACTCTAGTCAAATTATATATATTATATATTACATAACAAAATTGTAATTGTTTGTAGTTAAAAACTAGCTGTTTTGGATTGCTGGCTGCAGGAAAAACAAGCTCAAAGATGCTCTCTTGAATCAGTACCCACTAAATAGTCTATGACTAATTGCACTTTATTGATGGAGAACGAAATCTAATGTTACTGTACTCAGGCAAACATTTCCACCTTTCCAAAATGACTGAAAATTTCACCTTGCCTCACACATTGTAGAAAATAACATCCAGTAGATCTCTCTGATCACAAAATCTTCATACTGGCAAAAATTTTAAGACATAGCATGGGTATTGCAGAGAGCTGAGAGAACAAAGAGCTTGAGGGGTGTTTGTTAGATCAGGTTTGACTGTGGCTCCTGAGATACTCCATCTGCTTCATGGGAGAAGTATGTTAGACTTGCTTTGTGTTGTAAAGACCAGCAATTTTGTCCTAAACAGCCTCTACTGATTACTTGTCTTATATATCTGGAGATTAAGATTATCCAATTAGTACAGTACAACTGCTCTGTCTATGGCAGCGTAACGAGGTGAACGTTTAGGGCTAAAAGTTTGTTCTCTAGTTGATTATTACTAGTGCTGTTGATAGAGAGATTAAAGGGTCTACAGCAACAAAAAAATCTGCATTCTTTGTGTGATTTGCATAGAGTATAAATTTAGGTAATTCCCTTCCCTAATTTGATAGGGACTCTCAGTCTGGTTCCTAACAGCAGTAAGCAAATGACCTGATCTTACCACCTTTTGCTCTGCACCAATTTAGATTTTAATTAAAAAAACCCCCACAACTTCTTTTTTCTCTAGCTTGCCCTTAGCAAGAGGGATAGTCCAGTCCCAGGACCAAGGTTTTCCATGTAGGGGGAAGAGGAAAAGGAGTAAATTAGCTGTCTGCACATGGCCAGGAAGATTAACCATTGGTACACCCAGAATTCACTTCAAGATCTTTAAGTGCTGTACTGTTATTTATACAGTGTGTTTGTATGTAACCAAGTCATTTTCTGGTTGGTTGAGATCCTACTGGTATCCATCAATTTATTTGGAGTATTATTCTCAAAATGTAAAAGGTTTGGCAGGTATAATATTTAAATTTTTCTTAGCAATTAGAACAACTTTGCTTATCCAGTTTTATTCTATAGTGTTCTAATATTTTCTTGATTATTCTCAAGATTTTTCTTAACACATTTATATTTTAAAGTTTTTCAGACATGTTTTACACTTATTGGAGAGGAAGGAATAACATGGAAATTAATTCATCTTCAGCTGAACATGTATACGGCACCAGTGTTATTTGGAGCTCTCTTGGGAGTTATTAATATTATTCTCATCTTTGCCATATTCAGGTAATCGAGTCAAAAAAGAGAAATACTCTGCTGTGTTTTAATGGGTGGCTTGTAACAAAATAACACACTGCTCAGAAGGAGGGGTAATAAGCCTTAAATCTGGAGGAATAAAAATATAAGCTTACTTGTTTTTCAGGGTTTCTACCATCCTTAGTACCAACCTTTTTCATTATGCTCATAAATTAATCATAGTGATGTTGTGGCTAGAATGGAAACGGATGAAAAAAGTTAGAGCTGTTAAATTATTAGCTTAGCTTTGGTGTATTATGTTGATGGTTTCTGCCTGTGTTTTTTCTCTAAAGAGAAATAAGGTTAGCATGTCTGTAGGGCTCTCTCTGTCCGTGTCTTTCCTTTAAGAATCTCAAGGGGGGAATTTTATGAATTATCCTGTTGGTGACAGTGATGGGTGGGGAGGGATGCACACAGATATGTAATAGTTTCCCAATAGATTATTTTGTTTCGTGAATATGGCGGTGTTCACTGCAGTCAAATGTAGACTACAGAGATGATGTTTAAAGGAGCTGAGAATAATTAGTATATAAGATTATGCAATTTAAAAATATTTTAGTAGAAACTTAGTAGATCAAATAAATATGCATATTAATGAAAACAGTTCTGTATTTCTAGAGAGCATCGAGTGGACGACATGGGACGGCAGTGTAAAAGTGTCAATTTCGAAGGAGAAGGTACCTATGTTTTCTGGAAAACTTACTCTATGATTATAATTTTGAAATACTCTCTTTATTACATCGAAGCATTGAGAAATATTCTGAAGCCTGACATGTTGGGAACTAGAAGTGAAGAATAGGCTACATCTTTCTAACTGGTCCAGAAATTGCTTTGTGTCCATATGTGTACATAGTGCTGTCAGGTAGCAAAGAGATAAAAAAAATAAAATAATAATTGTATGGATCCTTCCAGATTTTCACCCTGGTACTGCCTTTTCCAAGAGATAGAATTAAGTGATTAAGGACATAAAAAAAAAATCTTCCTTAACTTCTGCTCTGCAGTCATATTTCTCTCATCCTATACCATGCTGAGTAATGCATATCAACTTTCACACATGGCATCTTCTTAAAAGCTGTGTGTTGTGTAAGTAAATATGGTTGGTGAGAGTAAAGTACAGTTATTGCCACATACAGTGCAACAGCTTGTGTTCAATAGGTGCCCTTTTTGTACACACGTCAAATTTTTTACAACACTGTGAGTATCCCATTCACTTGAAGGATAAAAAGTGTACAAGAGGTCATCTTAAACCTCTTCTAAAGTCTCTGGGAGTCACCAGTTTCGGTATCATGTTAGTTTTCTGTTTAAAAGGAGAGCTGCAAGTTCACATCACACGTGGGTGTTTTGTGTGTGAAAATGCTATGCCCAGGTTAGAGGAACAAAGGCTCTGTGGTGGTGCAGAGGATTCTGCTCTGCTCTTTTGACCTTGCAAGAGGAATGGAAAGTGTTTTGGTTTCCATTGTTAAAATATTTAAAGAAGTTTGCTTATTTTGCGGTCACTCGGGACTTACCAGTCCCAGTGTTACAGTAGGGAAACACATGGGGTAACCAATTTGGAAATGCTTTGCCCTCATTGTCAGAGGAACTAAATTTTAAACAATTTTGTTTTGATTTAAAACCACTATACTTAGGTTGCCAAAATATAACTGCCCAGCTGTCCACCAACCTGCACGTTAAATACCTTGAGTAAGGAAATCACTGTTGGCAATTTGTGGTGGAGTAAAAAAAACCCAGTTTGCAGATTAGATTAATCTTTTGTTTTGTTGCAGAAAGTGGTGTTCTGGACGAGGACACAGAAGGAAACATTGATCATGTTGCTGTGGTAGCAATCAATTTTCTTTTCTTTGTCATCTTGTTTGTGTTTGCTGTCTTTGAAACGTAAGTTTGTCTATTTTCTCTCAAAATACTTACACACGTAATGCAGTTAGTCTAGGTGTGCATGTAAAGGCTTTTCTGTTGCATTCATCGTCTCAACCGTACTCGTTCATAAATAAAAGTCCAAAACCATATGCAATCGAATTGATGCATACTGATACAGAGTAAGGAATTAAATGTCAGTAATAACTAAAAATATGTAGCATAGTTTGTTGTATACAAAACATTAATATAAAAGCTTTTGAATGGATGCAAACCCATATCCTCAACTTTTTAAGTGTTAAAAGAAAGTAGCTTAACTTGGCTACCTAAGATCTTCAGAGAAATCAGTGTCTTCAGCTGAGTACCTGGTTCTGTACTTTTTATTTTAATTTGTGTCATTTCTTAATATGATTCTGATTAGCTGCAAAAGCTCCAGTGAAGCGTTTATTTCAGTAGTGATTAAAGCAATTGTTTGATACAGTTAATATGATTGTATTCTTAAATACCCTATTGCACATGACTGGGTTTTTTACCTGGAGAGGTATGTTATTCACTCTCATATTTTCTGTGTGTAAGAAAGGAGGTAAAAGAGAGCAACATTACCTCAGACTGAGATATACTTCATATTTTTAATTTATAAAATAATTTCAGGATATACAATCTATTTTGTAAGTTTTTGAGCTCTAACATAGCTAAAATTTCTTATATCAACATGTCTCTGTCTAAAATGCATTATTTTTTAGAAAATTGAGTTCCTAGATACTGGTTGGTTGCCAAAACCGAAACTGTATTAAATATTTATAACCAGCCTGTGTTTTCTGATACGCCCATCAGTAGGAAAGACTTTGGGACAGTATATGTATGGAAATACCTGTATGGAAGCAGCTTTATTTTTAATTAATGTCATTTTTTTCTGTCAATTTAGTATAGCTACTCCACTGACGATGGACATGTATTCCTGGACCAGGAAGGAAGCTGTGTTTTATAATGGAATAATCCTTTGTGTGGTTGGCATCGAATCAGTTATCGTTTTCATGGTGGTTAAAATGCTGTCTAAAAGGTAAGTTTTGGGAGTTTATTGGAATTCTGTTACTTGTTATCTAAGTGTGGAAAGCTTTATGGCAAGGCCAAATCTGCATTGCTTAAATCTTTTACTTGTTAGTGAATTTGGGTTTACTATGGCAGTGAAGTACTTCCAGTTTTGACACAGCCATGATGCTGAGGTTGTTCCTTATTCTGTTAACATAACCCCCTTCCTCCTCAGTCTCTTACTCTTGAATCACAAGAAACAGGTTTTAAGTTACTGTGACTTTGCAGTTTTTCTTGCAGGTGCTTTGGTCAGGCATCTTTTCCACAAACCAGTGGGCTATGTCATTAGCACCTTCATAAATTTTACTTTAAATAATGTGTTTAATTGTGATTTCATTGTTTGATAGGACTGGTGAGCGTGCAATACTCCATGGAGGCTTACTGATTATCTTGGTTGGATTCTTTATCTTACTGCCTTGGGGGAAAAAACTACCAAATATCCAGTGGCAAGGTATAATTCCAGTCATACTCCCCTCAAAAAAGACATTGGGGGGCTGGAGCATGTCCAGAGAAGGGCAACAAAGCTGGTGAGGGGACTGGAAAATGTCTTATGGGGAATGATGAGGGAGCTGGGGGTGTTCAGTCTGGAGAAGAGGAGGGTCAGCGGGACCTCATCACTCTCTACAACTCCCTGGAAGGAGGTTGCAGTGAGGTGGGGGTCGCTCTCTTCTACTGTGCCCATAGTGAAAGGACGAGAGGAAATGGCTTTAAATTGCAGCAGGGGAGATTCAGATTGGACATTAGGAAAAAAGTTTTCACTGTTAGGGTGATTGGGTACTGGAATGGGTTGCCCAGGGAGGTGGTGGGGTCACAGTCCCTGGAGGTGTTCAGGAGGTGTCTGGATGTGGTGCTGGGTGATGTGGGTTAGTGGTGATGTAGGTAGGGGTTGGACTGGATGATCTTGAAGGTCTCTTCCCACCTTGATGATTCTGTGATTCTACAATGTGTTTCTGAAAGCTTTTTATTGTATTTTTTTTTCTTAATAGCATTCATAACTTATTTTTGCAGAAATAAAAAATAACTCCATTCCCAGAACAACTTCCATGGAAATGTTAATGCCTTTCTGGAGTTGGCAAGCAATGCAGCTTCCCTCCAACGACACAGTGGAACCTGTTGGCTGCCCTGTCACCCAGTCCTGGTGCCTGAACACTCCTATGATCTACCTGGCCCAGTATATCAGCTCTGACATACTGATAGGATTGGGCTATCCCGTTTGTAATGTCATGTCCTACACTTTATACTCAAAAATTCTAGGACCGAAGCCTCAGGTAAGCAGGATGCCTAAACAGTTGATTTTGTTTGCTCTCCAGGACTTGCACCCTTTTTATTAGAATGAAGGATGTAGCTAAACCCCTCCTGTCATTAGCCAGACAGTGGTACGTTTCAGCTGGGGCAGAAGTTTCCCAGATCTCTAATCTTTTCTAAAATCCAAGGCAAGTCCCTAGAGGAATTAGAAAGCAAGGCTTTGTACTGCAATTTATGGCAAATCTTGCAGTGTGAAAAATTCAGAACAACTAAGCCCAAAGCTTGTGACTTCCAAGACTTTACTGGAAGAGTCATTTTTGTAACGACCAAGTATATATTTGGAATATCAGTAAGCAATAATGCTCCTTTTACTAAGTATGTTATGCAAAGACTCGAAATGCTACAGTACCTCCAGTTACTGACATCTTACAGTGGTGAAACACATAGCAAGCTGATATTACTGCTTAACAACAAATTTTCTTCCTTTTTCACCACCTCATTTGCTGTAAGAGCCTAAATGCTTTGAGCCAGAATGCCTTTTTATTAGAAAGCAAGCTGTAGAGTATGTAGCTCAGTGGAGCCTTGGAATTAATGCTTAGAGAAGCTGAGCAGTATCTTGGAACCAAAGTACTCAGTGTCTTAACGAGTTAAGACACTTGTAAATTTTCTAATTATGATGACTGGTGGGAATTATTGGCTTGCCAAGTAATTCCTGTATCACTAACATAAGCTTTTGATCTTCTGTAGGGTATCTACATGGGATGGTTAACTGCCTCTGGAAGTGGTGCACGAATACTCGGGCCCGTTTTTGTGAGCCAAGTGTACACTCACCTGGGACCACGTTGGGCATTTAGCTTAATCTGTGGAGTAGTTGTTGTGTCTCTCTTAGTCTTGGAGATAGTATACAAGAGACTGATTGCATTTTCTGTCAGATACGGAAGGATGCAAGAAGAGAATTGTTAAATATGTATTTTTTAAAAAAGAAGTAAAACCAACCAGAAATAATACTTTAGTTTATTACTACTTTTTAATGAGGAGTACCTAACCACTGACCTTGTTGGCTGTATGCTAACAACTCTAGACCTGTACTTACACAATGACAGAACACGTAACTTGGTCCTATCCTAATACATGACTACACCTGCTGCTACAGAGCTTGTGTGCTCTGCTTTTCTAGCAGCAGAGGAAAGGATGTGAACAAGTCGGATCAATGTAATGGCACATCTGAAGTGTGTACAGGTTAAATGATGCACCTGTGCATGGAGTGCAGCTGCGAAGGTCACAGGTCAAGTGCATCCTTTCCAGAAGGAAGTGAAAGAAATATTTATCTTGATTCTATGAATCGGGATTAGTAACTCCTTTGTAACTACAAGATTAGTGGAGCAACATGCACTTTGCATGGGAAGGTCACCACTCGAGTGAACCTTCCGGTGTTGTTTGATAGCTTGAAAGCACTGGTTAGTATAGAATGTCTCACTTTGGAACCTGTTGCACCTCAGTACATCTTCTCCAGGATTTCAAGTGAAATGTGACAGAACTGTAGAGGAGGGTAGGTGCCTACTTCATTAGCAGTTTATGTGGGATTTGGGTATTTAAGTTTAAGAGCCATTGAAAAAAATCACAGCCTCAGTGGCTGTTACTTGAACTACAGTGAATCGTGCAATTTTTCTTCCATTGTTTTGCTGAACACCTTTTTCTAGCAAGAAAGATAACCTGCACGGAGCTGAATTCTGCACAGCTTTTCCTAACTTCACTACAAGAAGGCAGTACTCACTGTGATAGTTTGCACTTCCATTGTCACTTGTCAGAATGAATGCACTGTGCTGAGCAAGCAGCATTAATTAACTAAAAAAGGAAAGAAAATGGCTCTTTGGGTGTTGATTATTATTTGTACTTATTTTTTCTGATAATATGGTACGAGAAAGAGGTATTTATAATGTTTGAATCATTTCAGTGTTTATTTAAAAAAATGAAATAATTTTCCTTCATAATGGGGCCTAAGCTCATGTATGGGTTTGTTTTATCTGTTTCAATACTACTTGGGGGAAAATAAATTTGGAGTAACTCCACTATGAGAGTTGTAGCTGCTGTTTAATGTGTCTAATATTTGATGCTTACTGAAATTATTAAATGTAATTAAATATTTCTATGTAATGGGTTGTTCAAACACTGAAAGACTACAGAATTAAAATATTTTTTCAATACTGACTGAAGGAAATACAGAAGTTTTATTCCCTCTCATGCTTTGCTGCTGTTCTTCAGGCGAGCCAACTTCCACCTTAGGAGTGAGAAAACGTTTGGGTATGTGGAGGGATTATTTTAGCTGTAACTTATTTAAAGGGTTACGGTAAAAATAGACTAAAGTCTCCTCCTGCAGTGACTACCTGTAGAACACAGTAGCCCTGAAAGGAGGGGAGGCCATGCACATGAATACATTTATATAATGATTAAAAATTCTTGTTGGCTGTGGTTTAAGCTATGGATTATCATCCTCTCATTCTTACAAAACACATTCAAGTAGTCACAGGTAGGGCTGCTGGTTCTTTTTTTATTCTAGTTAGCAATGTAATGTAACTGCACTTAGGTCACAGCCAAGTATTCTTTCTAAGTACTTAAGCCTTTCTGCTCTCTACCTCAGGCTTTCTTCAACTAGTTGTACATTTAGCTTGCACATCACACTAGCTTAGCCCTGGAGTAAAGCTAATCAGGAGGGCTGATAATGCACGTTTTTAACATGCAGTGCTGACCCACATCTTATCCAGGTTGACTTGCTATGTTAAAGTATAGTTGATTTAAGATTAAAGTACTAAAACACAATGTTTCTAAGATAACTGTATTTATGTGCACATGCTTGTATCTACAGACATATTCAAAAACCACCTTAGCTCTCATGCAGACTATGCATGGTACCTGATTTATCAAAGCCTTGTAATAGTTATTTTACCCTGCGCTCATTCCAGCTGAGTATTAAGGTACACTTCTTAACTGAAACAGCACTTAAAAAAAAATCCCTTTGGAGAATCATTAAAGGCTTTTTTAAGTGCTCCTGGCTTTAGGCAGCTGTAGGCCAGGGGTAAAATATTGGATAACCACAGTGCAATCTTTTCATTGCACAAAGTTACTTCTAACTTGCTAAACTGTTTTATACCGCTTCTCCCCAAGCTTGACCCAGCCCTAAACTCCCAGCATACAATCCTCTAAGATACCAGATCAGCTCCTGTATAAATTGAGCATAATACTTAAGAGGAAAGGGCTCTCAATAAACCATCACTTGAACATGAAACAAATAAATAGATATGGACAATTACCACTGCATTTATTTTTTTTGTTGTTGTTGTTTGTATAAAATGCTTGTGTTAAGAGCTGCTGCTACAAAAAATAAAAACAGTTATAAAACATATACATATTTACATATATTACTTGCAAGACGTAAAAATATAGAGTTATTTACAAATACAAACACTCCAGTAGCACAGATGCATTTTCCTTGATTGTTGGCACTGAGTAAGCAGTGGAGGAAGAAAAAAATAAAACAGATTCAGAATATTTTCAAAAAGTTGATCCTATCTGGAACCAAGCTGCACCAGTTTTGCTTGAGCAAGTTTATCCATCATTTTGATGTGTTGTGTGATACTTCACAAGCAATTTGCTACACAAACAAAGCAACCCTCCCCTTCCTATTTTTTTCCCAGCTTTTGGAAGAATTTCTGCATAAGCTGAGTAAGATCAGTCACATCACTTGAAAGTCAGTGAGTGAGTTTATTAAGCTCTTGTGTCCTAACACCTGCTTTGTTTTAATCAGTGGGGACCAGCTGGATTGGTAAACATCACAAGAATAGAAGACAGACAGTGCAGCTTCTCTTTGATGTATTCTGGCAACTTATCATTTTCTCCATACCTAAAGAAAGGCAAATAAGCACAGAAAAACTTAGATGCTTAAAATAATTACAGTCCTGAAATAAATTCTTTAATAACCTATCTGTAAATAGGCAAACCACTAAGTTGAGTAGATTTTAAGTATATCTAGACATATTAATAGGAGCTCGATGATTTAAATCTAGGGCCCCCCTTCCCTATATATATATTTAACTGAAAAAAGTGTTTCAGATTAAAAAGATACCAAGACAACGTTGAAAGCTGCAATAATATCTGAATGAACTGTATATTGTATAATCAGAGGAAGTGTGGCTGTACTTGTATGGGAAGTGCTCAGTGTCCAAGAATATACATAAAGCTTCACCTGAGCACTTCAGGGCTGTGCATCAACACTGACGTACTATCTCCCTGATCTAGCAGTATCTTGGGAAAAGAAAACAAATAATAAATAAAAACCTTACTTTTCTCCCCCTCTCTCTTTCAAATACTATACATCAATAGTGACTGTGCTCTGAAGACCAAGGAGATGCATGCCCAGCTTTTTTTTATGATAATGTTTCTCTTTATTAAGTTTATACAAGCTGATCAACCAACAAGTGACTAAAAAGGTACGTTTATATATTTACAAAGCAAAACCAATAGCAGCTATGAAGTTTACCTTTGTGTAACAGCCTTGCACCGACAGTAAGTGGAGCTGTTTTTACAGCAGTAGCAGACTCACCTTGTTGTCTGGCCATCTGGGGATGTGTAAGTGATAGAAGAAACACCTGCTTGGGCTACCAGTTGGGATCCATCATTGAACTGAACCCAGACTGCTCCACTGGTCAGCTAACAAGAGAAGTTGCATTATAGTTTGAGGACATAAACCACAACATTACATTTATTTTTCTAATAAACAAAGCTGAAAGTTTTTCAGAACTGCTGAAGTGATTTGGTCAGTCTTTTAAGATAAAGATCGTGTGTATACTACTCTGGAGTCTCATGCAGTCTCAAGAGTCAGACTTCCTAAGGTTTCAGATACTCTGCTTCAGTTCTCCTTCCCAATGAGAATTTAAGAAATGCGTACCTTTAGCTTAGACACTCCTAAAGAAATTTTAAACAGGACCAAACACAAAATAGAAGGCCCATTTCTGAGATGTCACAGCTATAGACACACTTTAAAATGTACACGTATAAAGCAAACTCTCTGTTAGAACTTTGATCTGGATTGCAGAGAGCTTTTTTTCCATCTGCTTTTCAGTGGAACCAGCTTTAGATGTAAAATTTCTCTGTAAGGAAACAGCTTTTTCTGTTGTATAGAAGCAGATTAGTTCTTGTACAGATCTGGTACGTATCTGTTAAAACCACTTTGTCATGACAGCTTTACATCTACACCAGTGAAAAGACAGAATTTTAACAGCTTCAGTTTTTTACAGGAGTCAAATTTAAATTATAGAAGACACTGAAAGAAGCAATAACCACCACAGGAAAATTATGATAACTGAAATAACTGAACTATTATTTTGGTTTCTTCTACTTGTGTAATTCACCATGGTATTTACCCAAGAGACTTGGGCAATTTTCAGATTTAAAACTCAGCAGAGCACAACTGAATGCATTCCTCACAAATCAAGTTCAAAGTTAATGACTCAAAACACGTATCTCAAGTTTAATAGGAAAAAAGAACAGACTTCCCTCCTTTATCTGTGTCCATTTCTCACCTGAGAAGCCCAACCAACATTTTTCACGAAGACAGATTTTAGAAGTTGGGCTGAATTTGGGCTGCATTCTGTCTGGTGAACAGAGGAGCACGTAGCTTCAGCAGTGTTAGTCATGAATGTAGGCTTTTCGTACGACACCACCTAAAACCCAGAAAGGCACAGTATTAGCAGCCTCAGTGTTAATCCAGTGATTACATACCAGTTATAGTCATCAATTATCTCCTGTTTTAATCTTTCCATACAGACAGACAGACTTAGCCTACATGTTTCACCCAACAGCATTACTTTATAAAAGAACCACAGGATTCTGTACAACTTCCTCAACGTTATGACAGTTTTTCTGCCACTTCCCTGTACTCACAGAAATCTTTCCCTAAGCAGACTTTCTACTTGAACCCCATTTCTCCTTATCTGACTGTCAGAAAACCCTGTCCATCTTCAGCACACGCTAGATTACAGAATAGCCCTCATTCAGATGACCACTCAGCCAGTATTTTACAAAAACTATGGACATTGCTTTAATTTTCTAGTTGCCAATTAAAACATGAATAGAAGAGTTCTACAGCACCTACAGAGAGATGAAAGTGAAGAATTAAGAATAACAGCATCAGTGTCCTGAGAGCACTTATGTCCATACAAATGCAATTCCATTAGTTCAAATAAACCAGCAATATCTACCGGACAGCAGTCACCACTGCGTGCCCTTGCATACTTACAGGAGGAGGACAGTTTGGAGCTTGAACTGGAGTAGAACTGGCAGCTATATTTCTATCCAGTGCCATAACTCCTTTTGAAGAGTTTGTATTCTCCAACAGCGGAGGTGCTACAGCCTGGGGCGATTCAGTATTGCCAGGTTTTCTGGAAAAATAATGAGACAGATTGGGAAAAGGTCTGTCCAAAAGGGACTAAAGAAGCAAATGAGAAGGTGTAGCTTTTCCTTCAGTTCACCCTGGACTGTACAAGCACCTGATGGCAACAGCCTTCTGCAGAATTGTTTTTACACATGCCAACTGTTAGCCTGGTTTAGTCTAAATCCACAGGTGTATTTTGTCCTAGTATCAAAGGAGGCTTTGCAGGTCCAAAATAAGGTGTTCAGACATGCCAACAAGTTAATATTTATCTTGCTAATGACTGTGAGCCTCTGTTAAGCACCCCAGCCTCTGCAAACATTAGCTGCATGAGGCTGCCTGGTGGAAACATTCAAATGCAGAAGTGTTTTTAAGTGAAAGATAACTACCTTCCAACAATTATTGGAAAAAACGGAACACTTTCACTCCTTTTTTCTTCTTCCAAAACAGCAGCTTCCAGTGCAAGGCATATACGATGTCCCTGGAACCAGAAGGAGCTTGTTAAAGTTTTTAATTGAGAACAGTATAACTATTTTGTACAGGTTTGGTGCAGCAGGCGAGCCTACACGAGGAAATGCTTTTTACAGTGGTACTCAACATCAACAGTAGCTGCACTCGCGTACCATGGAGGCAATTAAAAGAGCTGTTCTACAGCAAGATGCCCTCATAAGAGTGTAACTGCAGATGTGCTGAAGTTGATAATCACATCTCCTCTCCTTTTTAGCAGGACTAGATGGAGGGAATAGCAGAACTTAAGGAAAACCAAGTAGGAAATTTGCACTACAGTGTTTCCTAAGTTCATAGACAAAAAAATTACTCTCGTGACTGCTAATTGGGTGACATGAAACAAGATATGGAAAGCAGAGCAGGCAGGCCACTTAAACACCTGGCATGTTTTTATGTTTGTTTTTTGGGGGTTGTTGGGTTTTTTTGGGTTTTTTCCTCTGCCTGTTTTTTGTTTTGTTGGTTTTTCTTTTGTTTTGTTTTTTTTTAACTTGCATAAAGCAGTTTAATCCTTTCACCAGACAGGCAAACCTGCTTTACACACCAGTAAGAATTTAAGAGTCATCATTGTGAGGCATTGTTACTGTTACCTCTACATTGATATTTGCTCTTCCAAAAACCACTTTATCATCTCTCCTTCTTAGTGTAATGAAAAATATGAAAAAGCAACATCAGCAGCACATTCATGAATTTTCAGAAGGTGGCTTTGCATTGGAAAAGGTCTCTGTAAAACAGTTTACCTCAATTGCATGATCCATATAAGCTTGTATTTCCTTCTTCAAACCTGCTTCACTTTCTCCTTTCAAAGTGAAGGATTTCCCCGATTTCTCAATCACACGAGTTATACCAGCTGTCTTGTGTATCTTTGCTCCTGTAGAAAAAGGTGAACATTTCTAGCGTGAATCATAAAATACCAGCATCTGTAAAATAACAGACTTGTGCCATTATAATTCTACTCTACTAAAGGGTGTCTCACTGACTTAATTACTGCCAGAATAAAACCACTCCTGTGTGACCTCTATGTCTAGCAGAAATAAAAAGCCTCTTAAATTGGGACTGTGATGTTAGTGGAATGCCCTCTGTGGCCAAAGATCACTACTTAAATGGGCTGAATGATGCATTTATTACATATTTTAAGAACTACCTTTCTAAACATTAATCTGAGACAAAATTAACATCTCTAACAGTATTACAAAACATTGGTGAAGTGGGCTTCTGTCAGTGTTTGAATACAGTTTTTAACAAGGTGACCATTCTTTCAATAGCAGTTCCACACTGAACCACAGAGCTGCTGAGGAGTTTTTTTTGTTATAAATTCTGCCAGGGTACATCTATGCATGTGGCAAATCAAACTGGTTGCCAGTAGTCTACAGTAAGCAGACAATTGTTGGTACAGTCTAGTTTATGAAGGGTGGAGTTGGAAAAGCAGCCAATTGCTCTCTCCAGTAAGAGTTCTTGGTAATACTATTATCTCAATTAACACTGGAAAGCCTGGAATAGGGACGCACCTTTCACCACATAGGTTAACTATCAAATGTAGATGCAAAGAAGAGCTCATGAATAAAAATGAGGCATAATTTAAATAACTTATGCAACAGGTACTCCCTGAAGATGGTATCAGGAAGGAACTAAGAAATAATAAATTGATCTGCAAGAGCTAGAATAAAGGCAGAGTGGCAAAAAAAAGTTTTTAGTATTTTTTTCAACCTGGAGTGTTCATTGGTTAGTGTTTAGCAATATTTTACTGCAGCTTTAATAACATGGTATAACTATTTGCATAATTGCAAAAATTAATACATACCATCATAAAAACAAACTTCAACATCTGCAGTGGGTGAATTTTCCATCAACATGCACTTGGCGTACTTTGTGTAGAACGTAACTTTTGGGGTTTTTGTTCTTACCAACTGCACAAACTTGGCTGCATACTGGTATTTTTTCCAGTACTTTTCTAAAAAAAGAAAATTTAAAAACTTTTACCAAAAAGTCATCAGATTAAACACTGTGCACCAGCATGGAGAGATGTAATTTAAAATGTGCATTTGATAGCTGAAGGTTGCGAGTAATATGTAAGTACTTTACAGCAGTATGTTCAAATAAACTGACTTATTCCCACCAATTT
Organism: Aegotheles bennettii; assembly: GCA_013398125.1. Taxonomy (NCBI): domain Eukaryota; kingdom Metazoa; phylum Chordata; class Aves; order Caprimulgiformes; family Aegothelidae; genus Aegotheles; species Aegotheles bennettii. Next base: position 659,691 of record VZRW01013726.1, on the reverse strand, counting down.
TCAGAAAAGTGTGCATCCTCAATAGCTTCACTTGAATAACCACGTTCAAACCTCCTAAACAACATAGTAAAGTGCTGCATATACTGTTTAACTAGGTATCACAGTCCAGTTGGCTTCCTGGCTTTAGGCAAAACCTGTCTTTGATCTCTAATTAGCGGAGAAGTCTGTTTGTCTCTTCAGAACTTATATCTAGCCTATATTTGTTCTTCAGCTGTCTACATTAAACACTTTGTCAGTGCTCTCAAATATATACATTTCCCTTTCTCCCCAAGTTATATCAAAGCATAAAGTAAAGTTGCTGCTTTAAAAAATCACTTGATAATATTTCTTTCACTCATATTTAAACAGCTTCCAGTATGAATGAGAATTTTATCAAAGCTTTAACTTTAGTACACTACATTGTAGAGGTATAAGTGACTCCTTTAATTTCTGTCCAAAATTAAAACCTAGGAGTTTACACTACACTTTCTTGAAGTTTCAAATACAGTTTTCCAGTTAAACTTAGTTTGAATCTTATTCTGAAAGGAGTTTTATCTTCAATTATCTGAAAAGTAGTGACTAAATCAAGATTCACTTAAAAAAAATTCACATTGATCATCATAATTTAAAAATAAAGATTACCTGGCAAGTTGTCAAAATTATACATACAGATGTCTTCAGGAGGAGCAGGAGGTCTGTCATCAAGAAGGAAACCTCTTCCTTCATTTGGATGATAAACTGCAATCTAGAAAAAGGGAATAAAAATGTGTTTGAAGTTGCAACTTACTGCAGCACTTTACTTTTAAACAGGTATGGAAATAAATTAGTTTAATTAATTACCTTAATTTACCTTGAACACTCTACTCCTTTAAGTAATTATTTAACAGCAGCAGTTTTTCAACAATGTTTCACCTATTCCAAAAGTCAAATCCAATTTTGCTCTGAAATAATTGTTTGCTACCTGTATTTGTATGGCTGTAGTATGGGGGGAAAGGAGTTCAGGGCTGTGCATTTCCAGACAAATGATCACTTAAATGAAAATAAAAAAGAACTCTGACAGAACAGAATACTTCAAGCCCTTTATACAACAGTGAAGAAACAGAAAACATACCGTATTTCCATCACAAGATATCCTGAGAACTTCTTTCACAAGTTCTTGTGAATGGTGTTCTTTCAGGAACTCCATACACACTTCCCCAGTATCTAGAATGCTCACCTAAAATATATATTTAATATACAAGTTAAACAAAAAGATCTTTACTTTCTGAAAAAGATTATATATAATTTCTTTTCACAAATGCTTAAAAAAGTTTGTTTTATTCTTCCTCAAATGCACTGCAAACTTATAAATGCTTCTTACAGTAACTTTTGCTATTGAAGGAGAACACTTCTGCAATATGACAAAGGTTATAAGCCTGGGCAGTGAGGGTGTGGCTTCTTAAGTGACAAATCAAATCAAGACAGGTCAGTTCTATTGTGTTTTTTTAAAAAAAAAAAACAAAAACAACAAGTTATGGGGTGGGAGGAAACACAACAGGATGAACAACACTATAAGAAATGGAACCAAAGTGTGATACCAGGAGCAGATCAACCAGAAGATTTATGTGATCAGTAAGGATCAATGAAATTTGTTTTGCTTTCCCACCCATGAGACAGGGAAAAGGCAGCACTACAGGAAAGAGCTTCACATTTTTCCTTGGAACAAGACTGATTTAATTTCTAATCCAGTTATTTATCTAATCTGTAAAAGTGTCTGACATAGTTAAAATCTTAAATGTAACTTGACAGCTAAGCAGTAGAGTTTTAGAACTGCAGGAAGTACCCACACACCAAATATTTGTTATGTCTAACTTATGTCTTCCTCACTTGTAAGCTAGAAGCAATGCCATGTCACTATTTGCAGTACGTGACCACAAGTATTCCATACATAAAACCTAAGATGCATCTTGCTAATATAACCTTAAATTATTATAGATTAAGTTTTCTAAAAACAAATGCTTCTCATTTACCAAGTGATTTTTAAGGATAGTCACGCTATATTTAATACTCAAGTTGTTTCCATTTTAAGAACTGATACATACCACTGCATTTTTTGTTTTTTGCCTGATGGGTTTTAGCCTGTGAGCGTCGAGAGGTGACACGATACTTCGCAGTGTAGGTTTCTGATGTGCTGGTGGCTCTTTGCCCCATGTTTGGTTTTGTTCTGAAGTTGACCAAAGGCCACATGTAGAAGACAATGGTTGAATTTCCTCAGATTTGCAGAGAACTCCAGGGATGTATTTCTTTGGGTTTCTCTGGTTTGAAGAATACTGACAGTTGACAGATGCATCTTGATTCCTTGTGTCTTTCAAGGTGTTCCATGCATTTCTTGATGCATCCTGCTGCGCATCTACATGATATTGAAAACCTCCATGTGCATTACTGTTGCCAGTGAGGTCTGCAGGTGGTCTCAGAGGAACTGAAAGCATCATAAAGGTACATTGTAGATTCAAAGAGTCACAGTCAGAACAAAAACATGCAACTATGTTTTTAAAAGCTTCTCAAAATATCATCTTGGAAGGTTTATTTAAGTAGAGAATGAAATTTCTTTAAGCCTCAGTCCAAATCATTAGGCTATGACTTTAGTACCAAACAATACCAGTGCTACTTGAAATGTTACTAGATTTGTTACGATGGCCTTCACTCTTAACATACATCAAATCATCTACAGAACCATTTATCAACAAAATACTAACACTTCCAATAGATATTTAAACAATTAGTATACAAGAATTATTTTAATCAGTTGAAACACAGTTTATTTGCCATTCAGATAACCACTAGCACCAAGTTTCATTTAAAGTTTCAGCTTATCTAACCAGTGCTTTAGCATCAACCAGAGGTTTTAGGACTCAAGATGTTGAATGCACACTCCAAACCCTTGTTTTACTTCCAGACACTTGTTAAAGGACAAAACCCCCAATTTTTATATTTAAACTTCCTATAACTGCTCCCCTAGTTTTGATATTTAAGCTCTTGACCAACTTTCACCTCACCCACACCAGTATTGCATCCTCCTGCCATATTGCAGAACGGTTGAGAGGGGATCAAAATTAAATAGGATTATTCGGATCATGTGTCATATGATTCCAATTCCCTGTAGACAGCATGGGCAGGAGTCCAGTAATATCAAAACAAAAAAGGCCAGAATGGACTTGTGATTTAGTTTTATGATTAAATTACATGATTTGTAAATGATGTAACATGATGCATGACAAGGAACACCTTCTCTTCTGTGTCCTTTGTCCTTTCCTCCACCCCTCCTTCTGCAGCCTCATTATCTTTCTCATTCACTGAGGTCCCATTTTGCCTTAAGGTGTATTTGCACTACTAAATTAATGGGGCTTTTGAGTCACCTGCCAATCTTAAACATTTCAGGTCACAACTGAATAATTATGGCAGGTCTGGCATCGTGTTTTTCTTTTTTTTTTCTAAAATACTAGAAGAGAATTACCTCATTTTAGGAAGCTAATTTTCAAATTTAGTGTACAATTTATTCAATCCTCTGAAGGCAGTTGCACACAGTTCATTATACCAACCCAACAGCTTAAGAGGAATAATAACTACAAAGCCTTCTGAAATTAATTTTTACCTCAGGAAACTGAAATGTTACAGCTTAGTCCAAAAGAGAAAACAAAGCTGTTTACAATGGGATGTTTCTTGTTCAAGAACAATTCTACAGATTAGTGATGCTGGAAATCATTTTGCCTCTTTCAGTATCTGCGTCAGTTTTTGCAGTGACAAGTCAGTTTAGGGTCTCCCATGCTTTTCATTCAGGAAAAAAGTCTGCAGTAGGCTCTGTTAACATCCAATCACTTATTTCAGATGCCAGCATTATACTCCAGTATCACAGTTACCTGCCATACAGATGCCCCTTCTGTCACAAGTTTAAAGAAATAGAGAAAAACCCACAGAAGCCATTACAAATCACTACTCCAACATGAGTGCAAAAATATACAAGTGATAGTAACACACCATTTGTTTGCATGCTTCCAAGCCACTGCTGCATTGCTTCAGCTTGGGTCTTCTGCTCTAACAAACCAACCTGGGGCTTCATCGGGCAGAGATAATTTGAGCTGCAAAATAAAAATCACACATGTTATCAAGATTACATCAAAGACATTTGTACATCAATGTTACAGCTGCAGAAACCACACTGCTTTCAGAACATTTAGGAAATGCAGGTGGCATTTTGCAGCTCTGGACAGCTTAGAACATGCTTCATTTTCACAGGGAGCATTCACTGGGTTAAGAATACTGAATACACAAAACCAGCTACTGCAGTCACTGATCTGTTGTAAATTCACACCAAAAACCTCACAGGAGCTCTGTCTCCATAGCCTGAATCCATCTGCGCTTCATTTTTGTGATGATCACTACTTTAGCATTGGTTAGGACTCAGTTATCACAGAAAAATCCCACAGAATATACACATCTAGTTTAGGTCTTAGAACCTTGCACTTCAGACTGCTCTGCAGGCCAAGTACAGATGTAAGAGGCTCTCCTATAATAAATCACGTTAAAAAAAGTAGTAACTGTTCAGTTAATCCCCACACTCATACTAATATTCTGTCACATTTATACTCAGCATGTCTTTATGAAGCCATGGGGAACACAAGTAAGCATCATGTTAGCATTTGCATAATTTATTTTATTTATCAAATATTTCTCAAACCAGACAAAATGCACGTGGCCATTGAACTTGCTGAACAGAGGCTTACATCAAGCACTTGTGAAGAGTCAGGAAAAACCTCTTACTCCATTTATTTTTTCTACAGGGTGAAGTCCTCGACTGCATTCTCCCTGAACTGACTTGCACAAAGAAAAACGTGTGGAAGCATCACACAAAGTTGCCTCCTCTTAACGTGGAGAGAAATGCAAGAACCAAAATATGCAATAGTCCTTATGTTAAAATTCTTTGATGTTCTGCTGATGGAAAAAACAAAGCAAACATCTAAGCATGGACAAGTTTATCACAAAGAAGGGCTCTTGTTGTCTAGCAGTGCCTCCAACACCACAGAAAACATCCTAGCATCACTTGTAGATTTCACACCAGAGTTGGTTTGTATCAGCTGGGGAAGTCCATCAATGTAGAGAAAGAAGCCAGGATTTTCACCCAGAAACTACAACTACAGACAGAACTAAGTTTCAGATGAGCGTTATTTTCCTTTCTGGTATGCCAGTTTTATAATCCATCACCTAATCTTGTACTTAATTTGATTTTGTTCCTTTACCTCGTCTTAACACAACAGGAAAAAAAGAAACACAAAAACCAGAGCAGCAAGTGAAGACATTGGCAGTCACTCTCTGAATGCCTTCTACCCTAGTCCATGTCTCTTCTACAAAGAATTAGCAAGGCTCTCTACTAGAATTACTGTGTCCATGGAGGTAAATCAGTAACAGAATATGACCAGGATAAATAAAAGCTACAGTCCAGGTAGCTGATGTGCTGCATCTATGAACTTTAAGACAGGGATAAAATTCTACATAGCAACAGTACCAACTACCACCCTCTCCTCTTTGGTATTCAAGCTACAAGTGCAAAGACTTTGGGCACTTGAGCTTAGTTACAGGAAAAATCATGCATTTAACATATAAGGCAGCTTTAAATTTCATCTTAATAAAAACTGATTCTTACTGTGGTTGATCCTTTACAGGTGGAGATATCTGCCCTTCAAAAGAACCAGAACTACTGGAAGTCTTCTCCTTAAATATTTCCCCTATATCAGTGTAGCTGTTTGCAGGTGAAAAGCATTCTGTATCTTCCCTCATTCCTACTTTAGGCTTGGAAAGCAGCTCCATGGAGTGGCATCGCTCAGCAATACTGGATATGCCTTGGGTCTGACTGTGGGATGCACCAGACCTATCTGAAGAGTGGGCTCTTCGGAGGTAGCGTGAGTGTGGCCTCTCCTCAGCAAGCTGCATGGTTCTTCCCCTGCCAGGTACACCAATTTCTTTTCCCTGAATTCTCCACTGATGAAAAGAACCACTTCCATCCACTGATGAAGCGCTGCTGGAATTCTTGTTTTTAGGAAAAAACGTGATTTTGTTTGGGAGTGGCTGCCCAACCAACAGCTGCTTCTTCTCCTTCAGGCAGCTGCTGGTGCTGATGGTGGAAGAGCCTGTGAAGGTTGTGGAGATGGTAGCGTTTCCGCTGTCCATCGAATCTTCTGAAGTTCCCGAATCTTTACTCCGTGCAGAGCTACACCTGGACATAAAAGGATGATCCAACACCGAGGAGAGACTCAAGCGATCTGCTGGATTTTTGCGAAGTAACCTATGTATAAGGTCTTGTGCCTCTCTTGATATAAAGGCTGGCATTTCATAATCTGCCAACACTACTTTATTCAGCGTGTTCTTGACCGTGTCAGTGTCAAACGGTGGCTTTCCAATGAGAAGAGTGTAAAACATACAGCCCAAAGACCACACATCAGATTCCAGTCCATGGGGGCTCCTTGTGGCTATCTCTGGAGAAATGTAATTTGGAGTTCCACACATGGTGTAATGCTTTTCATGGGGCATTTTCAGCTGAGTTGCTAGTCCGAAGTCAGCAATCTTGACATTCATATTGTTGGTGAGTAAGATATTAGAAAGGGTGAGGTCCCGGTGCAGTATTCCATGAGAATGAAGGTACAGCATACCCGTGATAATTTGATGCAAGAAGTGTCGAGCTGTCAAAACACAAAAATCCAATGTTTTAGTCAGATCATTGAAATCGTAGCTATAAAAATAACAATGTTTTAAAGCTTGATATTGGTCTTTTTTTTTCCCCAAGTAACCAGGACATTACAAGGATGTTTAGCTGTCATGCTAATGAGACAGAAATCAACCTTTCTGCATTTTTGCTTTAAACAATACGGTATGACTATGTTCTAAGTTGATAAAAACTGTTCTGTAATGCAGTAATCAGATGGGTTTCATTGCCAACAGAATAACGTAAACAGGACTGGAAATATTTTCAACTGGCCTAAGCTTTTTAAAATTAGGTTCTTAAGAATTAAAAAAAGTGAAGTTGCTCCTCACATTAAGAAACAGCAAATACATTAAAACAAGCAGCTTCACTATGTGCAGATTATAAAATACATGAGAAAATTTGGATTATAATTGTTTTATCATTAGCAAACTGGCAAGGCTAGTGGTATTCCAATTTCTCAAAAACTATTAAAGTTCATGGTATTTGGATAGCCCTCTATTACATTAGAAATTCAGGGAATATTCAAGAGGTTTAGATTACAGCAGGAGTAACAAAACCTCATCCACACCATTTATTATGTTGCAATTACAACAGTTTCAAGAACAGCTCTTTCAAAAGCAAACAATTTACAGCCCTCATTCTTCTTTTAGCAGAGGGCAAAGACTGGTGAGTAACAAAAATCAGTAGAAACCACTCCTCAGAGGAAGAGAATTCTTTACCCAGGTCAGTGGTTTATCAGCTCTTAGAACTAAGGTACCATCAGACGAACTCTTTTTGCTGGAGCAGATCTGAAATGAAACACATGATGCCCGTAGAGCTATGCCCCTTTAATCCAGCCCTGTGATCTGGGTTCCAAAAAACCCTTATATCTATTAGTTTTACAGAATTAGATTAGAAACTGATAGAGAAGCAGTTAAGCTGGAAAAGCTGGGTAACGGATGACCAGCATGGTATGTCTGGAAGCAGCAGTTGCCACTGAATCCAGACCAGCTGAAACAGGAACAGTTTGTTTGGATGTGCCCTCAAATATTACACACAACAGCTTGCATTCCTTGTTTTTTAATTACGCTGTTCTGGCTAGGCAGCTTACAGTGGTCCGTGAGAAATCTCCTCATTCTCAACTGTAAGAAAATGGAACATTAGTAAATTCATAAGTGAAATTAATCTTTTTCAGAAGACTTCTTTCTCAAAGCACTATTAAAAGGAGCAACATAGCCAATTTGAGTTTTAGTGTCACTCTGACAATGAACTCTCAGTGAAAGACAGGATTCTCCATGCTTTCCATAAGAAGCCAAGATAAGACCATAGTAGAATCTCTCCTCAGCTCCTAGTCCTTCAAAAATTCTAGAGGGAATGTCCATTCAGTTGCGTATTTCCTTGCTAACTCAGCCCTTAAACAACACAGTTAACTGCATTATCTTCATTTCCACACATAGCTTGGAACACAGGAGATGTTTCCAATGACAACACATAAGGCAAACTGTCCCCTGGAAGGCTTTCTAACTGCTGACATGCAATACAGCAACCTGAGGAGAAGAGGTGCAACACAAAGAAAGCAAATCCCTGGGTGTGAAGTTGCCAGTTTTCATCTGTGGAACTTCCCAGTCTTAACCTACACTTCAAAATAATTTTATGTACAAAAGTAAGCTCTACCTTCTCTATACCTCCACCCTCTAAGTTCACTGTCTGTTATTTTTAAACCCCAAATAGTACAAGCTACTGTAAACAAACAGGAACAGGAGTATACAGGCATTCAAGTAAATAAATGTATAATACTAATTAATCTCTAGATTATCCCTTACCACAAGATCTTATATAAAGTGGTTCAGAGCAACAGCAGTTTTAAATACCCTTTCACTGGCTTCAAATATTCACTGAAAAGCCAAAACATTCATGCAAAGAGAGCTACACAGAAAAAAGACCTCACCTTCGTCCTCTGAGAAGGGTTTCTTCCTGTTCTTTATGTATCTGCTCATTTCACCGTTGTGACACATCTCAAGTATCAAGTAGACGTAGTTGCTGTCTTCAAAATAGTTATAGAGCTAGAGCACAACACAATGACAACATTGAAATGCATTTTGTGGGCTATTCAGCAAGTCACATACACAGTCCTCTCTACAAAAACACGATTCTTACCTCAAGTATAGATGGATGCTTTAGCTGACAATGTATTTTCACCTCATTTTGGACCCTCTGGACCATTCCAACTTTGTGCATGGCTTTTTTATCTATCTGTAAATGGATCACAGAATATTTTTCAAGCGCTGCAACACTGATTACACACAGGTTGGTTTCAAGTGAATTTGACATTTGAGATGTTCAAGGCACGTTTGCCTGAAAACTTCTAAATATAAGCAAGTTTTCACATAGTTTAACCTGCTATATGCTTTTAATGAACAAGTATCACTAAGTGGAGGGACACACAACTGACTGAAAGTAGACAAGTTTAACATTTTCAATACTGACATTAATTAGAAAATTCTCTGAAATGCTTAAGCAGAGAGACCCAATTGTGATTTTGTCAGGTTGAGGTGCTAAATATAGCTACCATTAAAAAAGTGACTAAATAAAAGTATGCTAGAATCTGGCAAAACATCTGTGAGGCACAAGTTCCTTTCACAAAGTTTGTCTGGATAGCCAGGGAAATTTTCCAAGGTGCTTTTTCCAGGATCTCTCCAGCCACATGGATTCTAAATGATGTTTTTGTGGTCAGAAGTTTCTGAATGAGAATTATAGGGCTGACTGTCCACCCAGTGTTCAATATTTGAGCTCTTCTAATAGCACCGTAAGCATTTCTGTTAGTTATCAATACAGTCTATTTGGTCGTGCTGCATCTTCCAGGATTGAATCCTGATGTAGGTATTGGTTACATACAAACACCTGGGGCATGAACAACCCCAGCCTGTTGCAAGACGCCCTTGTTCTGCCCCTCAGCAGCCCGAGGCTCCCTCGGCTGGCTGCCTTACCATTTTAATCGCCACTTCCAGGCCGGTTTTCAGGGACACTGCTCTGTAGACCCCTGCGAAGGAGCCCTTCCCCAGGAGGTTCCCCACCTTGAAATCCTGCAACACAAACCAGTGAATCAGCCCTGCCCCAGCCCGGGCTCTGAACCCCCCGTCCCGCCGCAGGACGCCCCCTCCCCAGTGGCTGGGGGTCCCTCAGGTGCCCCGGGGGTACCCGGACGGAGCTCTCCGGGGCGCGGCGGCGCTGTGCGGCGGGGCCGTGCATCTCCGCCCCGGCACCGTCCTCCCCGCACGGCGGCCGCTTCGCACTGCCCCGGCG
>VZRW01013726.1:603893-649097 GCA_013398125.1 Aegotheles bennettii | reverse complement strand
GTGCGCGGTGGGGGGGCGGGCCCGGCCGTTGGCGGGCGGGGGCGGCGCGTGCGTCCCCTCAGCGCCCCTCAGGTTCGCTCAGCTCCCTTCAGGTTCCCTCAGGTTCCCTCAGCTCCCCGCGGCCCCGGAGCTGAAATGTAGCGCTCTGAGAGGAAAAGCTGTCAGCTGAGGTTTGGCGCTAATCCCCCCTCCCACAGGTATTCACTGAGGGGAGAGGTTCAGGCTGAAGCTTTAAATCCTCAATTCCTGATCTTTTCTTGAAAGTGCTTTGCTGTATTTTTTTCTCCAAATACCTGAAAAAGCTTTAGTCGGTGAGGTTTTGTCAGCTGATGGTATTGGGCGTAGGAGACTGCTGAGCAACTGCAAAGCTTGGGTTTAATTCACTTTTCTGCCTGAGGAACCCGTTGGAGGGTCTTCTGATTTTGGGATAACAGCAAAGCTTCAACATACACACAGGGCAAGATGCTGACAAGCACTCTCCTACTTGTATTGACCTTAATTCTTTGTCATTAATAAGTGACTGCTGCCCCTAAAGCAGCAGGTCTGCCAGCTTTTTATGATGCCCTTTTGGAGGCACATCCCTTTCCTTTCATTAATCCCTCCAAAGGCCTTGCTGTTTTTCTGGCCTTTCCTTTTATGATATATATAACTAGAGTAACAACACATTTTATCACCAAATGGGCTGTGGAGCACTGAGCTGAGAGGTGATTCTTTGTGTCTAATACCTACTTCTTGGATTCTTTCTATACTGTTTTGTATGAAATATGGAAGTTTTTGAATGCAGACAAATATGAATGTTTATTAGGACAGGAAATGAAGTATTTTTCTATTTAAACACTACTGAAGTTCTGTAATTGAAAGGGCTTTTAGCAGAAGAAATAATGCTTCTGAGGATGGATTATGGATGGTGATGTCTGTCGTTAGGTTGTGTTTGATGGCCTCAAGTTACACCAGGGAAGGTTTAAGTTGAATATTAGGAAAAACTTCCTTTACTGAAAGGGTTGTTGAGCTCTGGAACATGCTGCCCAGGGCAGTGGTGGAGTCACCACCCCTGGGCATGTTTAACATGGTATAGGTATGGTACCTGGGGACATGGTTAGCAGGGAGCTTAGTAGAGCTGGGTTAGCAGAGATAGGTTAATGGTTGGACTCGAGGATCTTAAAGGTCTTTTCCAACCTAAATGATTCTGTTATAAAATGTGGGCTTGGTATTTTGACCCACATCTATGAAGGGGCATGGGGCATAATGTAGATTGTCCTTCCTTAGCAGACACACCAGCTTCTTACCAACGGCGAGCGCGTGTGTGCTATGGAGGTGGCTGAAGTCGATTGAACAGAAGGGGGAGCTCTCAGCACACCAGGCACAGGAGGGGCTCTGCTCTGCAGCAATTATGCCCTGCATCATTTTTCCAGCCAGAAGACAATTCCTCTTTTTGCTCCTAACCTGAGTTAATGAAGTGCTCTTTTCTCACAGCCCAGGACTGGAAGCAGCCCTCGGTGCTGTGATGATCTTGCACAGTGAAACATTGAGTGGTAAGAACTCTCAGACAATCTTTTCTATTAAGGGACCAGGTCAGCACTCTCCTACTTGTATTGATCTTAATTCTTTGTCATTAATAAGTGACTGCTGCCCCTAAAGCAGCAGGTCTGCCAGCTTTTTATGATGCCCTTTTGGAGGCACATCCCTTTCCTTTCATTAATCCCTCCAAAGACCTTATTGTTTTTCTGGCCTTTGCTTTTATGATATATATAACCAGAGTAACAACACATTTTTTTTTCTTGTAAGCGTGATAAAATGTTGCTCTTTGCTCATTATGCATCTTCATTTGCATAGACAAAGTTGGCATTTTTGCTGGGTTAAAGTTAAGCTAGAAATTTGTCAAAGTCAGCAACATGCCAGCGGAATGAGTTTCCTCTGTCTGATTAAAAAGAAAGTTGAATCACTGTTCTGTTGTTGGGTTGAATTTATGACGATAGGGGTCAGTATCTGCTGCAACTGGAGTTTGCGAGACTCACTAGGGATGTAATAAATCCCTTGCTAACTCTTTTTATCAGAGAGTGAATTCATATCTAATCTTGTTCTCCATGCTTAAGTGTGGAAAGAAATGCTAGCTTAAAATCTCTTAAAATAATTTTAAGACAGTAATAGGACTCCCTTAAAACAGGGCGTGCAGGCCTTCTTTCAACTTCATTGCACAAACAAAATGTGAAGATTTAGAGTATCCTTCATCAGTGGAGAAGTCTGATTAGCAACAAGAGGAAAAAGGAACAGTAAGAATAATGATGAAACTCAAAACTAGAGTACATAGAACACAGAAATTGTGAGAAAGAGGAGTCATCCTCCCTTCCTGCCATTCCGCTTCATTCGGGTGCCACTGTAACCTTCCAAAGCTGATGGAGCTCTTCCAGCTTTCCCTGGGAGAGCAAGGGAGCAACAACAGATATTTGATTCGAAGGTGAGCAAGAGCTGCCAGGAACACTGTAATGTGCAGCAGTGGTGATGATTTAGTCCGTGTTCAGAGCACTGCATATGTGTTGGTGCACTGTGTCTTAGGCACAGTATTAGGCAGTGAAAATGGTTATTTTGAATCTGATGTCTCTTGGCTGCACTGGCTGATTTTATGACCATGAATAATTGTCTTTGCTATGGAAATCCATCTGTGTGTACCACAGATGATGCATATCGACTCTGTCCTGGAACAAAATGACAGGTGCAGTGTCAGTGGGTTGCGGAAACATCCGTGCAGGTAGAACTCAGGTCTTTAATTAGCTCGCTTGTTCAGAACATCTCCTTGTATCTGATTTGTTCTCATTTAAAAAGGAAAACAAAACCCTCTTGGATTTCTGCTTGTAACTCTTAATTTTAACAAGCCATTTAAATAAGAAAGAACTACTTGTAAAGGCTGGAAGCAGCCAGTGCAGTTGCAAAGCTGCATTAAAGAATATATGGCTACACCTATGGGGTTCTTATAGGCAGGAATATGTGTTTGCAGGATGAACATGTTTGCACTGGGAAGTTTTCAGAGAGACCTTGACCACAGGGCATAAAGTTACAGTTTACAAATGATAATCTGTCATCATTGGCTTTGCTAGTAGTTTCACGTATTTAACACATTTATATTCATTTCTTCTTGCTACTTTTGACAGATGCAAGGAAGCATTCTCAGATGTTCCTGATAGTGTAGTATCAGTCTAGACAACAAAAGCTGGATCTTTTCAAAAACGTTGGTATGTCCTGGGTAAATGATAAGTTGTGAGCATGTAATGATCCATCAGCTGTGGCTTTTATTTGACAATTAGGACTGAATAAAAAACACACACCTAGTTTTGTGCTTTTCTTCTTCAGTGACACTCAACTCTCATGAAACATTAATGTATACTGACATTTTTCTTTTATACTGGGCATTTGTCCCTGGTGTTATTTCCAAGTTGAATCTGACTCATTGTTTTGTACAGAAAAATTGCTTCAGCAAATCATATCACACTAAACCTTGATCATGTCGGGTCATTCTTGTCAAAGAAATGGAAAAAAGGGCTATTGGAGAGTTTCTAAAAAACTGAGTTGTTATATTTCAAAGGTTTCTTTCTTGCTGTGAGAGAAGGAGAAGTTTGAATAGGCAGCCAATGGGTTCAGGTGTATATTTCTCCCCTCTGCCCCTCCTTGTCACCACCCTTGCAACACTGTTGCAAAGACTTGATTTCTTTAGCTAAGCAAACTAGTGTTAATGCTGCTTCATGTGTGCCTTTGTAATTTGAGCAGCATGGAAGTTGTTAAATGAGAATGCTTCCCATTCACTGATTTTTATTAACTCTGTTTGCACTGCTCAGGTAGTTAAGCAGCAGGGCAATGGTCGAGCTAATGCTTTGGAACTGTCTAGGTCACTAGTGTACATGGCACTAGTGTCCATTTCTCTAATAACATACTTACAAACATTTATGACCTCCTCAAGTCTTTGTCTCTATAAACAAGCCAAGCTTTTCTACCCTCCTGTCATGTAGTGTGTTCTCTGTTCCCCAGGTCAATCTGAAGCATTTTTCTGCACTTCCTATATAGCAAATTCATCTTTTTCCCAACATGAGTTGTTAGGGCTGTTGCTGATATTAAATTAACACGTAACAATACTAATCTTTTTCTTGAACTAGAAGTACTTTCCCTGATACTTCAGAAGATCATGTTTTACTTTTTCAGTGCATTACACTGGCAGTTTATAGTCTTTGTGAGATCAGCTATTGCATTCAAATCCTTCCTTCGTTGTCATTCTTCAAATTTAGAAATGTCTTCTACTGGAACAATTACTTTTGATTAATCTGCAAATGAATGACCCTTCAGTGTGTATTACTGCATTTCATTTCATCCCTGTTACTGAAATTCTGAGGGTCATCTGATTGATCATCTATGATGCCCAGCCCTTTGTTTTTATGATGGCTTCTAATTCTATGTTACCATGAAAGCTTATTCTTGCATCCCTCATGCTTTTATAACAGGGACATTGATGGTCTTTCCAGTTTTCAATATTTTACACCTTTGATAAAAAACATTCCTAAGCCTTCTCCATACTTACGTTCCAAAATCTTCATATCAAGAATTGTATTTTTGCTGAACTGAGTCATGAGCAATAATTCTGTGATTATTTTTTACAAACAGGTTTTTTAATGGTAGTTTTGCTGGTTTCCAGTCCAAATTTCAGGTAGTGTCACCCCTCTGGACCAGTGTAAATATGGCAAGGGTTTTGATCAAGCTGCAGTTTCCTTTGATCTGTTGAATTGTTTTCTCACGCTTACACTATACTCTGTAACATTTCTCCTAATCACACAAGAACACCTTAGCCTTATTTAAATCTGATTCTCCCTCTTCTGGACTTTTTACCCTACCCCAGTGGATGATCTGAATCCCAGTTTGGAATCCCCTAATTCTGACCCTATTTTATTGATAGTAGTCTTTACATCATCAACATGTTGTACAGACTCAGTGAAAAAAATTAATTGGGTTAGGATTTTTGCATTAATTATTAAATTATATTCGTCTTTTGGGATCTGAAGTTTATGCCAGCCTTTTGCCAGACATATGTCACTGCAAAATATGCTCAGACCAAGAGAGAAAGAAAGAAATCTCTCCATGTTACTCTGCTGCAGCTGCTGTGAGCAGGCACACTCAAACTGGATTGTTTTCTACAGGGAAGAGAAGGAAGAGTGCTGGTAGTGTGTTTGCCCGAGGGGCCCACAGCTCTGCAATTCCATCTCCAGGGATCTCATTTCCATACTAAGCGTGTCACATGACAATGACTCTGCCTTGCCCTTAGCTAGGTTGTCTCAATGGCTAATTACCCCCACTTAAATGTATGCGTTTATTCTAGAGTGACTCTACCTAACTTTGGCTTCAACTCATTAACTTTGTGTTTCCTTTTTGCTCAAATATAAATCGCTGCCATCATCCTGTTTGAGCACAAACGTTAGGTGGTACCAGGTCTGATGCTTTTCAAAAATGTAACGATCTGATGTTGTATTTGGTTTGTAATAGGACTTCTGACTGAATCAAGGAGTACACCTGCTGTGTTTGGTGCCTTTTCTGGTGTTTGTGGTGCAAATTCCCTTTAACTCTTTCACATCTACTTTGGTCTGCATGATGTGAGATTATTATTTCTCTCTCTTGTTCTTCTCTGTTTTTAGGGGAAAAAAAAAGAAGGGAAACAAAGCTGGTGAAGGGACTGGAAAATGTCTTATGGGGAACAACTGACGGAGCTGGGGGTGTTCAGTCTGGAGAAGAGGAGGCTCAGGGGGACCTCATCACTCTCTACAGCTCCCTGAAAGAAGGTTGGAGTGAGGCAGGGGTCAGTCTCTTCTGCCGTGCCCATAGTGAAAGGATGAGAGGAAACAGCCTTAAATTGCAGCAGAGGAGATTCAGATTGGACAGTAGGAAAATTTTCTTCACTGTAGGGTGGTTGGGTATTGGAACGGGTTGCCCAGGGAGGTGGTGGAGTCACCGTCCCTGGAGGTGTTCAAGAGGCATCTGGATGTGGCACTGAGTGATGTGGGTTAGTGGTGATGTAGGCAGGGGTTGAATTCGATCTTGAAGGTCTCTTCCAACCCTGATGATTCTGTGATTCTAATTCATCTGTATCTCGGTTTTTTCCATTAGCCCTTTAAAAATATTTTTTTAGTAGTTATCCAAGGCTTCCGCAAGTTCCAGCAGCTTGGATAACTCCTTCAGTAATCTCTGTATTTGAAAGAATGGAGAGGTGGAGTCATGTAGATAATAACCTCTGATTGTTTGGGGTTTTTTCCCTCCAATTTATTGCTTCAGAAAAGTGCCAGTCTTTGTTTTTTATTTTGCTCCACTTCAAGTTTAGAGCCAAAAGAGATGCTCGGTTTCATTTTCATAATAAACGAAAACAATACAGTCCCCTGGACCAGCATTTCCCAGCCAGACAAATACACTGCTTGCCATTTGTAATAAGCACATTTTTTTTTCTTCTTTAATCTGTGTTGTGATTTGAGTTAACCTAAAAACTGTCCAATTTTGCATGAATTTATTCAGGTTGATTTTGTTTTAACACGTCTTACTTTCCAGATTAAGAGGAGCATATCAATAGAACAATTAGAAGCCGTAAGAGATCTCTTTTTTCATAGAAACATTGCACTCCACAATAGTGAGTGGTAGTCTGTTGAAATGCTTCCCATTACTGTATTTATTTATTTACTTTACAATTCTGTGGCTTTTCTGGTGTAATACAGAGGTGGTAAAGCTAGTGCCTTGCATTTAGTGAAGATTTGCTGGCTATTAACAGTATTATACTAAGTATTATTCTCTTACCCAAGAAGGCACAAATGGTTTGGAGAAAGACTCAGTCCTGTCCTCCCTCCTCCCCTGAAGAACTGGGAAGAAGGTTGAAGAAAGCTCATTAGATGATGTAGCAAAGTTTGATGTGTTCTTTGTTAGTCCAGATCTAATTTTTTTTTAAAGTTTGCATAACTTCTCACTTATGACTGCTTTAATATGCAAGAATGCTAGAAATAACATGTTCAGCTTGGGTGAAGAGAAGAAGGAAAAGAAATAAACCACATAATGCATCATGCACTCTCTCAAGACAATTAAGTTGTGGCACAGGAAGGTGTTGAAAGGATCCCTGTCCGGATCTGCTTTGATGTGTTAACTTTATGTTCTAACTATTAGAATAAATTATGCCTTAGCTTCACAGGTATATGCAGAAGAGATTGCTGTGACTGGCCAGGGAGTGAGCTAATGGGCAGTGTGCTTGTGTAGGGAGTGTATTTCAGCAGCACTAGAATTATGTGTTTCTACAAAGAATATAAAATTTTATCAAATGAACATTTTCTTTGTTTCACTGCTGACCCACACAAATGTTTCAGAGTTAACCTTTCAGTAAGACAACTGAACTTTGCTTTCAGAGATGAGAAACCTTGCTCTTGTTATTTAGAATCATCTGTCTGCTGAAAATTTGAGTGGTGAAAAGCAAAGTTTCTGTCAGTGTCAATTCATTACTGGGTGCTTGTTTCAGTCTGGCATTTCAGAAGTTGGATCATTAATTTTGGAATGTGCTTGCTGGATGTCTGCTGTTTGCAGTGGTCTCCAGTCTTTACATTGTGCTGCTTATGTTAAACATACTAATGTGATAATTGCAATAGTACATCTTACAGATGAGCGTGAAAAGGTCTTGCCACTTCCATGCTTTATCTTAAAAGGCACCATGCCAAGATTTGTGAGAACAAAACCTCTGTATCTTGATTATCCTGAAGTTTGGAGCAAATCTCATTAAAATTTTTGGCTTTGACTGTGCTTGATTAGGAGCATGTGACCTATTCCTTATGGTTATTATCTACACCTTCAGTCTCTGTAGACAGTGTTTGTCCATTTTTTAATTTATTTTGTTTTCTAATTTATAAGCTGTCCAAAAAATTTAGTGTTCTCCTATGACTCAGAAGATAATCTGGGAAAAAAACAAACAACTCTTCTTTTTTGGCCTATGCAAGGGGTATTCCACCTCAGACTTTCTCTATGCTTTAATTCAGCCTAGCAAAATGCCTGGAGAGGAATACAACAGCAGGAATTTATTGCAAATGCATTTTATTCATGTAAAGGCTTCAGTCTACAATTTCTTTCTTTCTCCATCTTGAGCACCCCAATATCCAAAGGGGACACTAACCTCCAGTTCATACACAGGTGGAATTTTAGCTGTTTGTTGTCAGCTCTGTAAACCTTTTAATTTTCTGTTCCTTTACCTTTGCTCTAGACAGCTGAATGACTTTGTAAACTGGAGATGCAACTCCACAGATACCTATGATAGCTGAAGCATATGCTCATGTGGTTTGGTATCTCATGATTCACTACTACGTTGTTTTTATCCTTGCTCAATGCCAGCATCATTCCCTCCTCCCCACCCCCTGCTTCCAGATACACTGCCTAACATATTAGTTTATTTAAGTGTTCACTAGAGGTTTCTTTGGTCTTCCTTATTGAATATTCAATTGCCAGCAGTGGGTGTAACTGCCAGTGTTACAATTAGGCACAATTCCTGTGTTAATGATGTTTCCAAGACATGGAATTATGCAACAGTCATGAGGGTAACTACTGCCTTATGTCATATTTTAGGCCTTCCTCTAATTAGCATTTGTCCTTCTGTGTTTTCAGATCTTTGCACTTACTTGTACACTGAGCTTACTGTAAGCAGATGAAGACCACTGAACAGAAAACAACTGGATTTTGAACTGCACTTTAGTGCCTCCATGCAGGAAGACAGCATCATAGTAAGCAATGCTTTTGCTAATAAATGGGGCATTCATATCTGAGCAGCCTTGTAAAGTTAAAAAAAATACACCTTATTGAGTATATATATTCTTTTAAGACATCATGGGTAAAAGAGAGTTAATCTGCCTTTGTAGAATATACTGTTTATTTTGCTCTTTTGTCAAAAGAAAATGAATGGATTTATCCCATCTTTATGCTTCACACTAGCAGTAAAGCTAACTAAATTGTAGGAGGAAACATATGTGCCTGTCATATGTAGCATCATACTATTAGGTGTATTTGTTTGTACTATGAACATTTATAATCATCCACTGAGCCATCAAGTGTTACTTTCTGTCACATGAAGCACAGAAGTTCTCTGAGTGAATAAATGATCTGAGGTGACCATCACTGCGTTCCTGGGATCCCAAACAACCCGTGACATTCATGTAACTGCAGAGGCTTGCCCAGCTGTAACATCCTCAGCTTTCTCTAGAATACGAGGTGTTTAGCAGAAAAGAAGAGTAACATTTCTTTCAGTTTTAGCAGTAGAACTGATCACTAATTAAATGAATGTGGTTATTTTCCATCATCTTGATTGATGATATATTTGAAGTGCCTGCTTAAACCATGCAACTCCTCTGAAGCAAAGGTAGGACGGTGCTTTCTGAGGGCAGGAGCTGTAGTGGACCATATTAGGCTCTAAACATAAGCAGCTGTAGTTTCACTGAAATGAGAGAAGTTGTATTGCTTTGTTCAAAGGTTCAATTTGATGCCAGGGTTGGGGTTTAAAATTTTCAAAAACTGTGAAGTTGCATTTTTCCTGGGACATTTCCAGTTCAATAGTGAACAGCCTTACTAATAGTGAAAAGGAGGAAAAATGAGAATAACAGGGGTTTTTTTCACCAGTAAAATTCACATCCCATCAGGTTGGTTTTTTTACTTGCATGTTCCAACCTCAGGAATACTCTGACCTAACGGCTTCACACACGTGCCACTTCTCTTACACCAATGCATGCCTAGTTTTCAGTAGAGCCTGAGACTGGGCCTGTGTTTCAGGATTAATAAACCTGTGTTGAGCTTCGTGGTGCTGTGGGACAAGTACTTGAACAAGACAGTTTAAAACTGGCAGGGCTATCTTTACAATGTGAATGAAATTGGGAGGTATGTCAAGCAGCGTATAGGCTTAGCTTTGAAACTCCTTTCTTAAACAAAAGTCTATGCTCAGCTTTAATTATTAAACTCTTAGTGCTCCTCCCTGATGTTCTCTCCTCCGATTAAGAGACCAGACTGGTTTTCCTTGAGAACTTTCCATGGCATGTTTATGCCTTTGATACTTGATTGCTTAAGGCTGACAAACAATAGCATTGCAACAGTGCAGTGCAGCCTCTCTTTTTCCTTTCAGTAGCCCAAGCTTTTTTTTTTTTTTGCTTTTTTTTTTTAAGCTTTTTCCACTTCAGATTCCACATGTGGCTGCTCAGGAGAATATTTCTCTTGTAAGCACGCTCAGAGGAAATACGTTAATTCAGATGTCAGAACGGTTCAGTTGTGGGAGTCTGGGAGTTGAACAAGTGTCTCGAGAACCGTGTAATTTTTTATGCTTTGCCTCGTACAGGAAAGGGCTGTGATTTCATTCTCTGATGGTGGGTTCTCCAGAGGGAACAATTGTTTCAGACAGAAAAAAGAACTGAAAACTTCTTCATCCTGTAAACTTCCGTGCTAGTGAAAATCCATTTATTTCAGAGAAGGAATATTTTAATTAAATCTGTATCTTTAAGAACCAAGTCAGTTTACTCATCTATAAAACTGACAACATGTTTCATCCTTAGCTGAGGAGTGTAGGTTGGGGGGAGTTACTTGTAATGCAAGTGAAAGAAAAAATAGTCTGTGCAAAGACTGACTGTTTCTGAAATACAAGTTATCTTTGGTGCATCATAAGGCTTTGTTTCAATGACAAATGCATTTTTATGGACATTCCAACATTGAACTCTCCTATCAAGTTACGGGCCCTGCAGAAATGTCCTTAAGTCTGTGTTACAGGAATATTATGTTGCTTGTACAAACCATGTCAAAGCCAGGTGGATATTCTTTTTTTGCTGATTGTGTTGGACTACAATGCCAGCATGTGGTAGTCCAGTGATACTACTCAGTGGAATTTCACTGCTTATGCCAGCATAAGCTTTTACCACCCCTCGTATCTTTTGTACATCTTAGTGACGTTTACCATACCTGTAACTTTATGTGGTATAGTTGGTCCTGTCTCTGTAGATACCAAGTGTGAGACTAGTCACTGGTTTACCACTAGAGCCAGGCTGACATCATGCCTATATTGTTATGGAAACAATTAGGTCACTGGTATGTTTTGCTAATTTAGCTGGTGCTTGGTTGTAGGTGTCTGCCATATTTGTTGCCCTGAGGAACATAGTACCAGGTTCTGTGGTGTTCTTAAGCAGGACATGAGTCACTGTGAAAGTAGCTTTTTGATTGTCTTCTCTGGAAGTTCAATGTGTGTTCCTCAGTCAGATTCTCAGTATGTTAGTCTTCTGTATTCGGAAGTCATAGAATCAGAGAATGGTTTGGGTTGGAAGGGACCTAAAGATCATCCAGTCCCACCCCCCTGCCATGGGCAGGGGCATCTCCCAGTAGACCAGGTTGCTCCAAGCCCCATCCAATCTGGTCTTGAACACTTACAGGGAGGGAGCAGCTACAGATTCTCTGGGCAACTTGTGCCCATGTCTCACCACCCTCACCTTACAAAATGTCTTCCTTATGTCCAATCTAAATCAACCCCCTTTCAGTTTAAGACTATTGGCCTTTGTCTTGTCACAACAGGCCCTGGTAAAAAGTTTCTCTGTCTTTTGCTTAAGCCCCCTTTAAGTACTGGAAGGTGCTCTGAGATCTCACTGGAGCCTTCTCTTCTCCAGGCTGAACAGCACCATCTCTCAGCCTGTCTTCAGAGCAGAGGTGCTCCAGCCCTCTGGTCATCTTCATGGCCTCTTCTGGGCGTGCTTCAAGAGCTCTAAATCCTTCTTGTGCTGAGGACTTCAGAACTGGACCCAGCACTCCAGGTAGGGTCTCTCAAGAGTGGAGTAGAAAAAGAGAATCACCTCCCTTGACCTGCTGATCAGACTTCTTGTGATGCAGCCCAGGATACTGTAGGCTTTCTGGGCTGCAAGCGTACATATCTTTTGCAAGTCATATTTTCCTAATTTGACTTCTCCACTCTTGACTATACTTATTTGTTTGCAACCTTCTATATAAATCTGTACATCAGTGGATACCAGCATGTGATAGATGCTTTGACTGTTAAATGATCTTGGTGTCATTGCTGTAGAGCAAACAAAATTGCAAAAACAATTATTATTAGTTGTGATTTTCAGTGCAGTTGTGTTTCCCCTTCCTTCCCTGTTCATCACATTTCTCAATGGCAGCCAAGTGCCTTATATGCATATCTGCATATCTTTTGAAAAATGAAACACATTTCTGTTCTTTTACTGTACAACACTAAAGAACAGAGATTCTAGATGAGTTGAAGATCCAGCAGTGCTCAGTGTTTTGCATATGCATATTGAGTATTTTCCCTGCAGAGCTCGGTCTACTCAGACTTGCCAAAAAGGAGACTGGTTTGTAGTCAGATTGGAAACTTGTAGCAGGGCTGGGGGCTATTTTGCTAGTTCTCACTGTTGACAGTAATAAGTAGTGCCCCATCCCATACAATAGCTATAAAATCCATTTAGCAAGAAAACATCTTGAAAAGCTTTTAGTTGGGGTTTTTTTTTGGTGTGTGTTCTCTGTGAACCTGCAAATATGTTCTCACTATTGTCTCCTGAGATTATGAAGTCCATCATTTTCAAGAAAAACACATTTGTTAGGACAAGTATACCTTTTTTGTTTTTGCCTTGATGCACTTACGTGGACTAGGTAACCTCTAAAATTTCTTTCCAGATGCTTTTTCTGTGAATATTTTGATTATACAGCACTTATGACCACTAAGTGATAGTTTCTAATAGGGGAAACTTTTTCAAGTCAAAATAAATTCTGTGAGAAATGGTGGTCTCAGTATTTGAACTGTTTCTTAAGAAAACCTGACTTGGTCTAAAATTATCATTAAATTCATCACACAATCTTCACAAACCTCACATCAGTGAGAAGAATTCATCACAACAAAGTGAAAATAACATCATCACAACACAGATGAAGGAGTTTCACATCAGAGCAGACACTTATGGGTTGGCACTTGCATTGTGTCCCCTTACGAGCGAGGTTTTGCCTTGTCAAGTGATACAAACTTAAACCTAGAGGACAGATTTTTCTGTACAGCAACACTGCTATTTGGATACCTAGAGCTAATAACTGATTGAAATGAACATCTATTCAGTATTTCCCTAGGCTATTATGTCAGAAATTTTGATGGACTCCCTTGGAAGCTGTTTTTGTAAATTTGTAGTTGTAAGGAAGCTGAATACCTTGGGTAGTGATACCTGCTAAGGTCATTCCAGTGGATTTGAGGAGCATGATAAAGGGTGCAGTATGAGACTTGAAAGCTGTATCAACAAGGTATCAATTACATTGTAGTATGCCTGACTGAAATCCTAGCAGATTTTTCTTTCCTTTTTTTTTCAGTTCATACTCACCATTAGGGCATGTGTTTGCCCCTTTGGCTTTGAAAAATGATTTATTGACATTATCCATGAAAAGAAAATGTCACCTGAGCATAAAGTTGTAATTTATGGATTTGTCCAGTTGTTTACAAAGGATTTAGATCAGCAGTTTAGCATACTAAGACAAATGACATTTCTCAGTGCCCTTTCTGTGCCAGACAGGTCGTTGCAGTGTTTTTTCTGACATGATGCTAAAAGAATGCAAGACAAAATATTTCTCTAATGACTTGTTATATCACCAAGCAGATGAAGCAAGAAGTTAACTTCAAAAATCAGTTTCTGTTGTCTGAGCTCAGTTACTTTGTCTTGAAAAAGCACTGTCACGGTAATTTAGCAAATTGGTCTGAGGTCATTTATTTCCTTGCGAGCAAAGACAGATGCAAATGCAGTATTTCTGTCATTTGAAGTTGTAGGAAAACTGTTTTAAAAATTTCCATAGTCTTGGCAACTTAGTGAATTTAGATACATATTTCTTCATGTCAAATTATATGTGTGTTTCATAGTTCCATTTTCTTCCATATTACAGAAAGCTTCCCATGACAAATGGGGAACTTGCAGGATGGGGTTATTATTTCTTCAGTGACTTTTCAAAGCACAGGTCTAGAAAAGCAGTCATAAAGAGGGTGACCTTTGCCTCCCAGAGCTCATGTCCATCTCCATTTTCTGGGCTAAGATTGCCATGTAAAATTTCATAAGGATATTTGACCTGCCTTAGTATTGCAGACAATGCGGTGCAGGCAGGTGATGGAGTAGGTGAGGAACACTTGCTGCAACAGTGTCCTGGAACATTTGAAGTATGTGGAAAGAGCAAGTAAAGCAGGATAGGTTATTTTTGACTGAGAAAGGAAACTTCCTAGGCCACATCTTCCTGTAATATTGTCAAGACAAATGCTTCCTGTTTTGCTTTGTCAGTACAGTTTCCAAGAGTAGCTCTGTGCTGGCTGCTGCTGTGCTCTGTAGAAGGAACTCAAAGGTCTGGTTTAATATTTTTATGCAGGTGTCTTGCCCTCCTGGTGTTGAGGATGGCTACAGTTCCAGGAACATAGCATGTTCCACCCTTGTCATAGGTGTTGTGAGACTTCAATGAGTCACCTAACTTTACTCTCATTTGGAGAAAAAGTAGTAATGCACGTTTACCTTTCTCTGTGCAATGCTTGCAAAATGTCCAGCTTTATTTCTGGAGCCCTCCTAAAACAGGCATAGTGCGTGCCACAAACATCCTAACATAAGGGTGTTAATGTTTCAGGGCACACTCAGCATTTGCAGGACTGTTAGGTTACACACCTTTGCAGCCACTCAGAAACTTGAAATTGTTACACTGTTCATCTGGAAAGTCACCCAATTGAGGGACTTGTTTTCATTTGCAATATGTTTTAACATTTTTGCTAAGACTACGGATTACCACTTTTTTAATTGAAAGAGGTTCATTGCAAATAGTGCTGTGAACAAGGTCTGCTGTTTCATACTTGGCAGCATCCAAAGCAGAAGAACTCAGCTGGCTGAGGGTGTAGGTAAGCCATGGGAATCCCTTTCAGTCAGCCCTTCAGCTCAGCACTGAGCATCAGATTCTCCTGCAGCGGGCCTCCAGCTTAGAAGGAGGTTAATGACAGGTTTCTGCAGAACCTGCTGTGGTTTGGGAGGGTATGGAAGCAAGGAGAGTGGGGAGGGTAGAAGAACCACAACTGGATATCCCTCTTGGTTTATTTCGAGATTAAATTGGAGGTGAAAATCTTCAAGGCAAGTCAGAACAAGCAAACAAAAATCAAACAAAAATCCCTGCCACCACCTTTTTTAGAAACTGGTGTTTATCTTATAGACAGAATAGCCACTGCCTCAGACACATAAAATATTTGTTAATAAATCTGAGACCAGTGCCCTGACTTTATTATTTTTGCAGATGATTTTTGGAGGAAACTTTGTCCTCCTCAGTGGATGAGGCTCTGGGGCCCAGGGGGAAATGTTAGCACAGGCCAAACTTTGGAAACTGCAGGCCCTTGTGGATCAACTTCCACCGCAGCATTTGTTCCTGGGTGTCTGGCTACTGATACTCGTGCTGTGGGAAGCACCAGAGTATTTACAGGCCTAACCTTGTAAAATCTGAGTCCTCTGGCAGATGTACGATTGTCTTTCCTGTGGCTGGTTAATTGCTCATGATCCACTCCTCTGAAGTGAAAGGACATGGAACTGTTGAGAGGCTGGACTCTTGTCCTGACAATTGTCAGGCTGGTGTGGTTCATTACTTAAAATCCTCTTCTTTAAACTTCTGATTTTGATAGCACATAAAGTAGGGCAAAGAAACTGTTGTTTGGCTAGTGCTCAGGCAAGATGCAGGAACAGAAAGGACATGTAGTTGTGAAGTTATTTAGGAACCTGCTCTGATAATTTAGTACTTTTTAAACATCTTTTGGTCAGGTGCTGTGTTTTTCATATTTCCCAGCTGGATTCAAAAGATGCTTGTAAAAAAGTAGCCTTGGGAGAAAATCACTGGTGACCTAATTCTGGGTGCTTCTACTGCCCACCAGTACCAGCGGGAGCCATGGAGAAATGTGAAAGGCAGTTTCAGGGATGTGTGGCAGGGCAGGCAGAGTTTATGACCTTTGCTGTTTATGAGGTCTTGGCTGAGAATATTTTTCTACTGGAGAGTTATCCAAGTTTAGTGCTGCAGCAAAAAACAACATATGAGAGAAACCAGGATCTTCAGAACCCTTGCATCTCTTTTGGGGAACTTTCAATTGTGGTTAACAGATAATGGAATTGGTTTTTTTTAAAGGAAGGTCCTTTCAGCACCCCTAAATCCCAAACCTTGCCTGTGAAATTAATCATATCCATTGAAATAGTTTATTAACTTTATTTATTGAGCTCCAAGTATGCAAAGCCTGGAAGAAACACAGGCTTTGTGAAGCTTAAGTTCATTGAGGAAGATGTATATAAACATGTTAAGTCATGTTGTGTTTTGATACATTTGTATAGGTAATGCAGATACTCTACAGACATCACACACTGGTGGAGCATGGAGAGATCCCCGTTGCACTGCTGGGACATTACAGAACTACTGGAGTAAGCCCATGGACTGCTGCTTTACTGCTGCACTTCTGGCTCTTCCTTCTGGAATTTGGCCATTTGTGCTCATCCAAAGGTACGCATGTGACTGCAGACGTGAAAATGCCTGGAGCTTCCCAGAGGCAAAGCAGTACTGTTTGGGCTGCAGCAGCTGGAGCGAGGTCAGTGTTCACAGGTAACTCATCTCGTGGAGTTTGTCAGCAGAGGAGAGGCTGCAGCAGACTGGGACAGAGAAGCGTGAGAGAAACTACCCCTGACTAAGCAAGCAGGACAGGGTGAGCCACCAAAAACTGCCTGTTGCTTACCTGTGGGCTTTGGGACAAACATAGATTGCATCAACCCAGGACATCAGACAAAGCTGCTCTTAAGAACACTGATGTAAAAATGAGGTCTTGGGTGGCCATTTGTGGTTCAAGTAGCGGTTTATATATTTATTATAATTATACACAACCTTGACAATCTATATTGCCATTCAAAAATAAATTGAAGTATTGTCAATTTGCACATGATCTGTTACTAATAAGAATCCCATTTACATACATAGTAATCAATTTGCATACGTAAAACACTGCTTTAAATTCTAACACTCCCATCTCTTCCCCCCCATCCTGTGGAGATATGTTTAAACCATGTAAACGAAGTTTTACAACTATGCAACATTCAGGGACTACCACCTTTTAAAATTAATTCAATTAAACCATTTCAGCACTTTGTAGAGGTGGCCGGTGGGCATAGCTCTTAATTGCATTTCTGTTTGAAATGATTCTTCACAGGTCACGTTGCAGTGATTCCTGCTTTTCATTGCTTGACCTATTTCCTTCTGACCAGAATAACAACTGCATCAGGTAAGTCATATGAGCACATTCCCAGTTTAGGATTCTGCAGTGCTAACAGTCACATTTAGTTGTTCTGTTATTTACATGTGTACTAACTGGCTGGTCTTCAAATTTCAACTGTGGAGAATTAAGAACTCAGCTAAGAGTCAGCTGCCACACGCTTTCTCTAGGGTACTGAGAGTTTGTATTTATACTCCAAATGTTACCTTGGGAGTTGAAATTAAAATTTATGAGGCATTAACTGCCTTTTGTTAAGCACCATGGTTTTTACTACCCCTCCTGACAGAGCTTCTGTCTTCTGGTGCCCAAAAAGCTAGAAAACTTAGCATAACAAAAAAAGCATTCAGAGGCAGCATAATATTCTTCCATCCAGTTAAAGCAAGCTCACAGCTAGGGGTAGATAATGTAAGCATCCTTGGAGCTTATGGACACTACACAGACCCACAACTGAAGTTTGGGCATCTGGGCTTCAGTTTCGAAGGGCTCACAGAAGTCAGCACATTAAAGTAGTACAGTGCATTAACACAAAAACAAAAGTCCTATTTTGACCACGAGGTTCATGATGACATTTATATACAGGAATTGAATTTAGCTTCTCCTCCTACAGCAGCTGGTTAGGTGTGTTTTTGTAAAATGGTTTCATGTTTTTGAAAGCTAGTGCCAGTTAACTGAAAGGCATGGATAACCAGAGCATTGGGAAGTGTAAAGGTTCAAAGATTTGGTAAGGCTGTAAAGTTCTCACATTAGTGTCAAAAAACACATAGGAAGTCTTCTGCCAGCTCACTGCCTGTTTTGTGAAATTACACTTGAACATACTCCTTACAGGGGAAAGCCCCACTTGAACATGCAGTACTTGAGAACAGTTAGTAACAGGAACAGCCTACAGCAGAGGCTGGAGTTCAGCACACTGAGATGTTTCAAAAATGTCAGTTTCAAGAGCTGAAGCTATAAAGAAATCTTAGCAACAGATTGGATGCTTTAGATTAACAGCCTTTACGCTTAAGTGAAAGAAGCAAAACCCTCATCCTGCACAGCACAGCCATGGTACCCTCCAGCTGCCCCCAAGGCACAGAACACTCTGTGGAGGTCTGCACACTTCAGAAGCAGCGTGGCAGCAGGTTCAACAGAGAGGCAAGGGCACCTTCCCCCTCATTCTGCCACAATCGTCCTGGGAAGCTGAGGGATAACACAGGTTAGATGCTTCACCGAAGATTCGGGATCCAACTGTCTACTGTAAATTTTGCAAGCATGCCCCAAAGGCAGTATTTAAACACTGAAAGGAGGACACTGCCAGAAGCAAAGAAGGGAGAGGATTCTTCATTCAAATTCAGACACACATTCAAATTCAGACCAAACAAGGCAGACAGCTGTACAGGGTTATTTTATCATGTAGCACCCTTGTCAGTTTAAAGAAAAAGAATATAAAAAGTTTAACTTAAAGGGATTGTTAAAAATCTGTTTACATTACATCTGAATGAAGTTCAGAGAAAATCCTCAAGTTTAAACTACTGTAATAAAAGATGTGGAAAGGAAACCATTAATCAGTTGTAAAACAGCTAGTAGCAACTTAGTTTAGTAAATTATATTAATTTTAAAGCCATTTCTTGAGCAAGTCTATTAATGCTCAAGACAGGAGGGAACCAGTCCTCTTTAAAGGAAAGAAGAAAGATGTTACTGGTAAAAAAACCCAAAGTATTTATATTGTTTTAAAACTGAACTTTTACATAAAGTTGCAGACTGTACTTAATAGATTCCTTTACAAAAACCCAAAACTCTACTGCCTTTATAAAGATAGTGCTGCTTCCTATTTTTATTTTTGTGGGATGGAGAGGACATTTTCAAACATTAGAAATGTATCTTGCCCTCAACAGAAAGTCACAAAGAAGACATTAGCAACAAATACTTGCTTTTAAAATAAATAATATGCTGAGTAGCATACTACTGTTGGTTCCCTAACAAAACTTGTTATTTTATGTTGCAAGATACTAATTCTGGTGCTGTCAGGATAGCCATAGGGTAACTTGCTTGCTAAGTCTGATGCACAAACCCTTATCTTCAAGTTGTGCATAGCTTATGTAGGTACTCGAGAACCTTAAGTCTTGTAACACTTCCCTCTTTGTAACAGAAAACAGATCACGTATCAAGTAGTCATATGTTCACGTTTATGTGAAACTCACTATGGAAAGAACAATTTTATCCTTCTAAATGGGATTCTTAACATGTACACCAGCAACCAGTTGCTATCAGCAGACTGTGGACAGCGTTCCTCTTCACCAGGGATCTAGAGAGAGCAGATGCACTGCAAAAAAAAATCCTATTCTAGTAAGAAAACCTTACCACAATTGCTTGTCTTAACCATATCTGCTTTGAAGTTTGCCATATTAAGCAGCTCTAGAATTATTCCAGCCTTTATGCCTAAGAATTGTCTCACATTTGTAATGTAGTATTAAACATCTGATGGCCATGAGCAGAAATCTTTGTTCTCACATATGATCTTTTAGCTACTGGAGAGCTCACACTGTAGATTTCCACTGTTGGAGGAAATCTACTAGACAAATTAATGTGTTTCAGGAAGCCAACCACTGCTGTGGTAAAGCTGTTGAGTTATTCATGATGCTAAAGCCTACAGGACCAAAGCTAGCTCAGTCATGTGCTGACTTAATCTTAGGCTAGCTGACACTGAAGCATAGTCACCCCCTCAGTGCCAAAAATGTTGGATTACAGCGGCAGAATTGTAGACTGAGGCTGCAGAGTAGCTGCAGCTCTCTTCAAGGTCACTCAGTTTTTGTTCAAGGGCTTAAATATGTAAAGTCAAGGTACCAGACCATCCAGAGTTGACCGCGTAGAGGAAGATCAGTAGAGCAAGTCCTGTGATGCCAGTCATGAAGATACGATTCTAGCCTTTGAGCTAGTCTAAACCTAGACTAGCTCAAAGGCTAGAATCGTATCTTCATGCTTCCTTTGTGCTTCCTTTCTCTGTGATGCTTCCTTTCTCTATGAAGACAGAGTAAAGTTCACCTCTACCACGGGTTAGACTAGTCGCATTGTAGCATGAACAGCAGTGGAACATGAAGGGTACAGCTGGAGATAAACTGGCTGCCAAAGCCAGAAACAAGAGCATGATCCTTCACTTGTTTACAACAGCAACAAGCTTGTCCAGAACTGCTGCAGGACTAACTGCATTTCTGCAATGGAGTTCAAGTCACTGAAGTGTTACACTGCAATCAATCTCAGTCTCTTATGCCAACTTGACCAAGAAACCGCTTTTCATAGTCACCCATTCCTATTCTGGCAATAGAAGAGTTGTTTAAAGTCAAAAGACAAGTGACCTGCTCTAGCAAGTGCTACAGTACCTCTGTGACTGACAGAGGCATTCAGAATACATAAACATACACTGGACCTTGACAATGTCCAAGATTCATCAAAGAAAACAGTGACTTGACTATGTAACACATCATAGAGACTTCCATGACTTCAATTAAATGACCAAAGATAGTTGGTGAGCTGTGCAAGTTCACCAAGTAGATTCCATCTTTGGGGTAATAATATCCAGTTTGTAAGCTCCTCTGTTTAGGTCCTTGACCAAAAGATTTATGTGCTAAGCACCAAAGCTTAAATAAGCTCTCAGCATTTCTTTCAAGTTTGCAACAAACAGCATTTAAGCAACCTCAAAATCAGGGTGCTAACAGCCAGCTCACAGAGCACAATTTCTGTTGTTTCTCCTCCCCAGCACAGGATGCGATAGAGATGTAGATTTTGTTCAAAACTAAACAAGTGGAAATAGTAACATGTGCAATAAGACATTTTCAAGGGAAAGCTATGCAAGTCTTTGTATATTCTACCCCTTCATACTATTACCAATAGCATAATCTTATCATAAGCACGGTACGTTATGTACAGCGATGTGCACTGAGACCATTCACTTAATTTCAGCACATGGTAGAGCCATTATGTTACCATTTTGTAACTAAGATTTTTAGTGGTATGGGAATCTAAAAAACGTTTAAGCTTGTATTATTCAGTTTATATGAAAAAGACAGTACAATTCTCATGGTACATCAACAAGATGGACTAGTATGCTGGCTAACCTCTATTTTAATATTTAAATTATAACAATACAATAACTAGAAAAGGTCAGTGCTTCAAGTGACAAGTTTTGCCACTTCAATTCCAATATTTTTCCAAAATAAAGATGCAATTAGATCTACACTTGAGCATCAGTAGTGCAATACAGTATCCTTTCCTGAATAAAGGAGCTGAGGTTTATCCACAATAAAAGCTTTAAATAAGGTAGATTGTTGCCATTTATATATCAATTCTGTATGTTTGATATAAAATATATTGGGAAAGCTTAAACTGACTTATACAATCTACATTTGGCTAAAGCTCCACATAAGCAGCATCAGTGGAAATGAACATCAGAAGTGTACTTAATATAAAACACTTTCAAAACTACTCAGCAACAAATGACAGAAGGTTGGCTAAGAATAACTGAACATGAGGTGTGTACCAGACAAAAAGAATGGACCCTGTGGTTACTTGCACTATTTTAATTAACTAAAAGAAATGCAAGATTTAGTCCACTTCCATTTCTCCAGGTGGTTTGGTCTGCTGGGAACTGTCCTTCGCTGGTTCAGGTTTTGTTTCAGCACCGCTCTGTCCGTTCACTGGTCCATTGTGTTCACCATTAGCTTTTGACTGCCCATCATTGGGAGGTTCTATCTTCGGTTTGGGCTTGTATATAATGGGATTACAGAAGCTATCCAATTCCTAGTTGTAACAGAAGTGAGAGAGCAAGTTCAACTGGTGGCACAGTAACTCCATTCAGCTAGAATGTCTCAGGTTCATAATGACCTGGAGTTTAATTTTCAAGGACTAGATTTTTCAGTTCTAGCCAGTCTAGAAACTTAAAATAAAACCTTTCATTAGCTAGAGAGCTCCCCATCTGTTAGAGGCCTACATGGCAATCCATTTTCTAGCAAGCCTGGTGCTGTAACTCAGGATATTTCTAAAAGGGTTTTTCAAAGGTACTGCTGTAAATCAAAAGCCAGAATTGAACACTGATAAAACTGCTACTCCCTCTGCCTGGACCTCTTCAGAACTTCAAAAGCTCTGCAGGTGTAATGTTCTAGCTCAACACAGAGACCAAAATCTTGTCAAAAGAACTTCGTTAGAATGCAATACATAGAAGGATTTTATTTTTTTTTTTACCTTAGATTTTGTTATTATTTCTGCCACTTTGACAACTGGATCCTGAGTTAGACTTAGTTTGTTCTGGGCATTCATTTTGCTGTTCAACCAATTCATAGCCTCATTAATGTATTTTTCAGCTTTTTCCATCTCAGCAGGATCTAGGTGATCATATTTTTCATCCTAAGGAGAGAGGTGTTTATTTAATAAAATAATATATGCTTCTCACCCAATTAAAAATTTAATGGACGCATAATAAAATAGGGTAACATCGCTACAACCTGATAAAAATCGTTTTTAACAAGTGTTTAATATGAAGAGTGGCTGCAGAATAAGACAGACAGGACTTTTTTTTAGACACTTGAAATTCTGATCTTAAGTGCACACTGCTGAAGCACGGGTTAGTAATGAACTTGCAAGAAAAAATGCACCTGAGATTTATTGTAGTTTGGTAACTAACCCAAACAGATAATCTCCTAAATTACAAAAACAATTAGTAACAGCCATAACTCGAGACATCCATTTCAAGTGGTACGAGTCACCATAAGAAAAAAGTTAACTATGTTTAATTTGTGTTCTCATGAAGAAACCATTTTTGCTAGCAATCCAGACCAGTTTTACAAGTTCTCAGGAGCAGAAGCACAACAGCCATGTTAAAGCAGCTTAACGGCTAATCCTGTAGGATTTCTTTTTAAGCACAAAAAAACTCCACAGCCACACTCAAACACCCATAATAGTTAATTCCCTAAATAATTTGTTTCTACCTTATTTTTGTATGCCTCTACTGCTTTCATAAGGAGCTGAATCTTCTTTCCCAGTTCATTTAAAACTTTTGGTCTTTCTTCATGTTCCATGTACCTTTCCTGAATAGGCTGTCCAAATTTCTAGAAACATAAGCACAAAGATCTTGACAAAATACAAGTTTACTTTAGTCTAGTCCAAGAATAAAATGTGGCATCGGAAGGAAGGCTGCTGCCTTTAACTCCTTCTCTCACCCTTGCAAGAATTTAATCTTTGCATTTTGCTCTAGTGCAACAAAAAAATCCCAGATGTTTAAACACAGGACTAGTGCCTGTCCTTCATAGGCTTAGTATTTTGCAGTTATTTTCAGCAAAAAAAGCATTTGGAACACTGCATTCTAAAGAGAAACAAGACAAGATTTACAAGGATGGTTTCATTTTAAAGTAGTTCATTTGAGAGCGTCTAGTTTTATCCATTGCCTGTTTTTTTTCTTCTCTTCAATCCTGGTATCCAGCTGCCAGGATCTACACTGCTGTTTCTATCAGTTATCCCTCCCTCCAGGCGAAATCTGACTTGAAACAAAACAGCTGGAGCACAAGAGCTAGAGACATACTTAAACTTATTACAAACAGAGGCCATCAGAACTCACATTTTCCCCATGATATGATGAAAATATGAAGTATTTAAAGTTTTTTTTGCCATTACTAATCAAATGATACAGTGGAAGCTACTGTTAAAGCACTCTTCACCATTTATCATTCGAAATTAGACCAAAAATTCAGTTTTATGGTACAGCTATGGAAGACTACTGAAAATAGGAAAACCTGAACATCTATTCTGAAGTGTAATTCTGAACACCTGGGAGAGCACTTGAACTACTCAAAAGCCTCTTTCAGACTGTAACAAGACTGAGAAAATTCTCACAGCAGTTACTTTTATGGTCACTAGCACCAGCCTGCTTCGTTTTGTCTGTTTTCAAATTAAGAGCACAGTGACATTAAAACAGAGTGTGTTTCTAGTTCTAAATATTATGTACATTTAATAACTGAACCACATCCAGACACAACCTGAATGTCCATACTTAAAAAGTTAATGGATTTACAAAGCTCACATACAGGTATGCACACACGCATCCCTCATTAAAAGAGCTTTACTTACTTAGCCATGGATAGTTATATAAATGCCCCAGCACCAAACACACGATTTTTCTAGAAAGTAACTTGAAACCTTACTCTTAACTCCTGAAGCTTATCCATGTATACTTGTTTTGGCTGGTCCTCTCCATCCTCATAAAGCCAGTTTTCTGTGTCCTCCAACATCAAGGTCAGCTTGTTTGAATCCTATGAAACAAGTGAGGGATACTGTAGTTCAGAAGTGAACACAAGAGGTGAGACTTCTCCCTCCAGCACACAAAGAAACCCCCCTACTCAAAAAGACTGTTTCATCAGTTTAAAATACTCAAAGCGTGCTAGTAAAGGAGAACAGTAATTAACAGACTTCAAAGCCAAGATTTTACAGAACAGAAAGAGGCAGGACAGCCTCCTGATCCGAGTTGCAGGTGAAGTTCCTGGGAGCTGCATAGCTTCAGGACTGATTTTGTGAGAAAGCACACACGTCAACATTCCTGCATATTATCTTTCCCTGGGAGTTCTGCTTCTCAGGTTGTCTGACAGCAGGATGGGAGAACACACATTTGAACAACTACACATATAGTTGCAGTTAAAATTGTTTTCATTCGACTCCGCTGGCTATAAACAAAGATTTACTCTTTAATTATTTGGAAATAAAGGTCTTATCTATCCCTGTAACTTGTGTAAGAGATTGTTTTGAAATTGGTATGGGAAAGGCAGCCTCACACCCTTGAGTTTATACTGGAAGGGCATCTGGACTGCATTGCTGGGTTGATGACTAGGTAATCCAGAGAGCAAACCTTAAAACTGCTGCTGGACATTTGTTCCCTCAGTACTTGGTTACTTGTGTACCAGCCACTTTTATTTAGATGGTTGTTACAGAGGAATTATTATAGAACAAGTGTTCATTCAATACTGCTTTTGCAAAAGCCCTGTGTACAGCTTTCTTCATTACCTTCTACTTGGGACTTTTAAGTGGGGAAACAATCATGTTTCTAAGTTGATGAAATCAGACAATAAAACACATAGCTACAGATACCCCATTTCTAGTAATTTTCATTTCTTCCTACCCACTCATGCCATTTATCAGCTCACGGTGATCTATCCTGCTGTCCTACCCCCACCACAGGATTTTTATTTTCTGCCTGCATCCTGAATCTTTCTGTGCCAATGAGAAACTTCTCAGACAATAAACAACTCTGCACGCTTGTATGTCAAATGTCATGTGTAAGTGTAGTTTAAACTTCACTTCTGTGAAGTTAATCCATTTCCTATTGTAAAACAAGTCCAAGAGACCGCTGCAGCCTCCACATAACCCACACTCAAAACTTGTAAGTACGGAGGAATTTTTTTCAACAGTTGAAACACATAGGCAAGTCCTACCTCTTCAGTGATGAATTTCTCAAAGACTCCACACAGTTTGTCTCTGAAGTCGTACACATACTCTTCAACAGCATTCTTAGCATCATTTCTTTCTTTCTCAAGCTTGTCTTGCATCATCATCTTCCCCTAGGGTAGAGAAAAGTTTATGTAAAACTAAAAGCATTTCCAGCATCAAGCTTAATGATTACTCTCTTGAAACTGTACCACAGAACCTCGCAGAAGCCTGCTAATTCACAATTACTGATTAAACTTTTCACCTTTGGTTGTCATCTTCACTGCAGGCAGAACTGGAATGGGAGAAAAATGAGTTCTATTTCAAAGCTGTTTGGCAAGTGCTTCAACATAAATGGATCAGGTATCAATTACGATCTGACCACCACAGACAGGACTAGAAGACAAGTCTCAGCTCTGGTTTGGAAGTCACTAGGAAACATTCTGCCCTACAAAGATTATTTTGTATTTTATTCTTCAGACTGATCACCTTTCAGAGATGAGCTTATATGCTGGTGGGATCTCCACAGACATGATACCTAGAAAGGATCCTCTGAAAGGCAGGTTTTGTGCATGTTGTAATACTTCCCTGCTGATGTAGGACTTGAAGGGCAAAAATGAGATACAACTAAGGACAGCTTCTTCTGTAAAGCACCAAAAAACCATGCAAATGCTACTCCTGACCAGTATCAGGTCAGTCAATAACAATTAGCATTCCTGTAACATATTGTGCAGCCTCTACTGGCAATCCAGGCATTTCCTGCCTAGGAATGGAACTGGTACTTCGGGTGATGACAGGCAAACAGGTCAAACTCAAGACACAAGAGGTGGACCTGTGCAAACTGCATGAAGTTCAACAAGGCCAAGTACAAGGTCCTACACATGGGTCGGGACAATCCCAAGCACAAATACAGGCTGAATGGAGAATGGATTGAGAACAACGCTGAGGAGGACTTGGGGCTATTGGTTGATGTGCACGTGCAGGCCAGAAAGCCTACAGTATCCTGGGCTGCATCAAAAGAAGCGTAACCAGCAGGTCAAAGGAGGGGATTCTCTCTCTCTCTACCCCGCTGTTATGAGACCCCACCTGGAGTGCTGAGTCCAGTTCTCCAGCCCCAATACAAGAAGGACATGGACCTGTTGGAGCGAATCCAGAGAAGGCCATGAAGATAACCAGAGGGCTGGAGCATCTCTGCTCTGGAGACAGGCTGAGAGATTTGGGGTTGTTCAGCCTGGAGAAGAGAAGGGTCTGGGGAGACCTTAGAGCACCTTCCAGTACCTGAAGGGGCTACAGGGAAGCTGGACTGGGACTTTTTACAGATGCATGTAGTGATGAGGGGGGAACAGATTCAAACTGAAAGAGGGGAGATTTAGATTGGATATTAGGAAGAAATTCTTTCCTGTGAGGGTGGTGAGACACTGGCCCAGGGCGCCCAGAGAAGCCGTGGCTGCCCCTCCTTGGCAGTGTTCAAGGCCAGGTTGGATGGGGCTTGGAGCAACCTGGTCTACTAGGAGGTATCTCTGCCCATGGCAGGGGGGTGGAACTAGATGAGCTTTAAGGTCCCTTCCAACCCAAACCATTCTATGATTGCGGTAGTTAAGTCTAGTGAAACTGATTAACTTCTCAAAAAAACCCAAGCAAAACAAAACCCCTAACAAAACTAAGGACAACTCCCAAGGAATTCTAAGTTAGATAGTAAGTTTATGGTTGCAAATACTTTCTGGATTATTATTTACAGGGACATTAATTTGATTGGTCATCTGTTTATGCTGCTTACCTCATTTTCTATATAGCAATTGATAATATCTTGTCCCAGTTGTCTATAGAGGCTTGCCTGTATAGGTAGGTCAATACTCTTAACTTTTGCTTTAGCCTTTGGCTGGGCTGGATGTTCTTGCTTGTCTCCAGAAGCAGCCTATAAAAATATTTACACTATTAAGAAACTTTCAAGAACAGGAGTATTACTACATTTATACTCAAAAAGAGAGACAAATGAAACTAGTATGACAGCTACAAATTGATCATATATAAACGAAGCACCTAATTATTCCTCTGCTATTCAGCATCACCACTACCTTAGTTTTGAACCAAACTGGTAGAACTGAATTTCTTTGACTATAATGTGAAGAGCTGTTGAGAAAACCTGTTCAAAAGCTAAAGGCACTGTGCATTCTTCATAGTATTTCCTAAGTTTCCCTAGATTCCATCTTCACTATGGAACTGTATGAACAGAAACTTACTTCAAAGTCTTAATCATGTTCAAAATCAAAGTGCTAAGGTAGGATTCCTGACTTAACCATTTCAATACAGCTGTACTCCTCTAAATACAGTACCATGTTTGCAACCAGTGAGATTAAGGACTTCGAGAACACTCAGCAAAAAAAGTCTTAAGGGAAGCAGCATTACACTGCCTTATCAATACTGAATACACAC
The DNA here is from genome assembly GCA_013398125.1 of Aegotheles bennettii. Classification (NCBI taxonomy): domain Eukaryota; kingdom Metazoa; phylum Chordata; class Aves; order Caprimulgiformes; family Aegothelidae; genus Aegotheles; species Aegotheles bennettii. The sequence goes on along the minus strand of VZRW01013726.1, from coordinate 620,929 downwards.
TTTTGTTTCGGTTCCTGCATTTTCAGTTTCCTCATCTGCTTGGTTCTGTTGTTCAGCTTGGCTTTTCTGAACACCTTCATCTTGATCAACCTGCATTTTATCCTAGAAAGAGAGTTACATAACTGAATGCAAAGGACTGCTCTGCAGTTTAAGACTTATGTCAGTTACAGTGTAACAGATACGATAAGGACTTAATAATCAATCTTAAGCATATTTGATTCACCATGTTTAAACAGGCATTTTGATATAGTACTTGTGTTTGTATCTATCTTTCTCAAATTAAATGGCAATTCTATTCTGCCTGTTCCCCTTAAAATAACTATGGAGTTGCCATCTGTCCCCCTTAAAGAATTACACTAAGCCCTGTGAACATCAATTTTAAATTCGAAACAGATACATATAAAATGTATGCGAAGAACATTCTAGAAACACACCACTGTCACAGGCAGTAACTATACATTCTCTATGGAACAGCCAGAACTTCAACCTCCTATCATTTTCACTTAAAGTTTGTAATCCAAAGGAGAAAAAATTTAGTCATAATTGTTATCTGCATGTGTCTCATAGGGCTGTAAAAGTTAAATTTCTGTAGTAGCCTCCTGGAGCACATGACCCACTGTCTTCCCTCCCTGCCACCCGAAATTAAGAAGATTCACCTATGCCTTAGACTAAATGTAAGGATCTTAAAGACATCACTAATCACTGGTGCTGATCACTTGATCTTGTTGAAGTAATACATTCTCTGTCATCACTTCAAAAAGCTTTTAACAACATAGTGATGGACAAGTCTAAAGTTTTCAAGATTACTCCAATACTTGGACATTCAGAGAATCAATAAATAACAAGCTGTAGCTGAGGTCTGGAAGGTCTAAGATTACTTCCATTATAAGGAATTAAGATTCCTGGATTCACAAACTACATATGCAAGTAAAATAATTTACTGTTAGTTCAGCAAAATACAAGAAAGAGTTACTTAAGGATTTCAAGCTCTAGCACAGCTGTGTATGTGGCAGTTTAGCTATATTAATTGGTTTAGCAAGTTTTCAATAATAAAAGCTGGCAACAAGAGGGCTACTTTTACCACATTTAAGCTTTGTCACTTCAAAGTAGAAAAAAAATAATCCTCATTTACTGTTCTTACTGTTCACACAGAAAAGGCAACTGGAAGGAACTGTTTTGCCTACACAGAAAAGCTACAGGGGGAAAATATATATATGCACCACAAACCTCCTCCTCAGAGCCAAGGGGATCATCCTCAATAATGAAAGGTAATTGCTGACAAGCACCATTGTAAAACAGAAGATGTGTTAGATGAATGGAAGTACTACAAACTGAAAGCCTGAGGAGGGAAGTGCTTACTCTTGTATTGAGCACAGCTTACTCATCTTAGTAACCTCCACAGGCAGCACAACTATTGCATTCCACAGGCAGCACAACTATTACACTAAATGCCAGCTATGTCACTTTTAACATTTTTTCACTCGTATACAAACATCAGATGCAGAACACTTGGCCACAAGGAACCACATAGTGTTTGGCATTTCAAATATACTCCCAATTCCTGGAAAGTAGTACAGTATCTAAAGAGTTGCTTGTATCAATTATGTAATGCTAATTGTATAGCCACTTGTTCCAATTCCTGTGGTATGTTCAACTAGAGTGAGAAAAGCTGTTAACAGACAAATTTTAAAAGATAATGACAGGAAATGCATTCACCCCTTTCTCTAAATAAAGCTGCCAAGTGTTTGCTTTCTGCCCAACCTTGCTGCCTAAGGAAACCCTCCCACAGTATGCCCGATAAGGGCAAGACAGGGCACTCTGCTGAGCACTTTCCAACCTCAGAAAGAGCAGGAGTATGAAGTAGCAGCTTGCTCACTGCTTTATCCTCTTTTTTTCCTGTGCTATCATCTCTCTCCCCTGCGAGCTATGACATAACCAAAATCCCAAGCTTTACAAGGGCACAAGCAAAAAAGAAAGGCTGCTGAGCCACTGCTGGTGTCCTTACCAGCTGCAAAGCGCTCCCTGGCACCCAGTCCTCAACTCTACAGTGTCAAATGCAACAGCTGCACCTCACTACTCTCAGTATGCAGTGCACTATCAAGGAAGTTGACCCTCTCTGCACTAGTATGAGAGAACAGAATTTTGTTAATTTCTTAGTATTAATGACAAAGCTATTGCACATGTAGTTCTTCCAGTAATTTCCCCCTATGGGCTCACAAGCCAGTTTGTTAGAACTACCAGCACTGAAGTACACAAAGAAGTACTTGATAAAAACGCAGTACTTTAGGAAAAACAAGCCTTGCAATTCGTATGTCAACACATCTCATTAAATATTATGTTGCCATTTGATAGCAACACTAGATAATGCTAAGAGAGAAGATAGTAAAGAACCATGAAAAAAACTTCTTTATAATGTGGTTTTATATTCTTCTTCGCTTTCTTAGTGCCACGTGTCACCACAATAAGCATGAAGAAATGGGTTACATAACTGAAGTAGTTTCAGGGTGGGGAAGCAGTAACTGTCAAAAGCTATATACAACAATTTAATCTCTAATCATTTACTCTTGTCAGAATTACAAGGAGTGTAAATATTCACAAATTTACATACCAGCTCATCGTCTCTGCTTTGGTTCTTACTTGATGATTCAGTGTCCATAGGTGTGTCATTGTGATCACCCTCTACGTTCTGCTTCTCTATGATGGAAGCATTAGCCACACTGAAAAGGCCATGGATATTGACACGCACTTTAACCTTCACTTTGGAATTGTCACCATCATGCTGGGGACCAACATTCTGAATAGTGAAACGCCCTTGAAAAAACAAACATGGTATTAATTGTAGTTCCAAAAACAGTGAAAGAAGAAAAAAATAAATAAAATACACTTCTTGAGGGGTGTTAATTTAAATAGCAACTTCATGTAACCTAAATGAACTATTTGGAAACTTCCTACTTAGTTGCTGATTCTACAACGTAAGCTGCAGCTAGATAAACAAAAACCTGGTTCCTTGATTCTTACCAGTTAACTGATAAATAATATTTTTGCTTTATCTGTATTTCAAAAAAGTCAAGACAAACTTTATTAAGTGTTCTACTTCTCTGTTGCCTTCTCTAACCATCATACTAAAGAAATGACTGATTCATCTCAAATGGTTTCCATCATCCACATAACTCAAACTTTGGACTGAAAAATAGAATGTTAATAGAGATAAAAGATTCTATTTTGGTAATATGGATGCACTACTTTTGGAGAATAAACAGTGCTTATCAAGGCTTCTGGAAGCAGTGAGGTTTTGGAAGTTGCTGGAAATTTGAGTGCAAAGGATGCAGACTGTGCACATGTAAAGGAGAATGTTCTTTCCTAAAGACAACAGACTTCTTGTGTACACAGTTAAATAGGCAGCACCAAGTTTATATCTGATTCACGAATCAGTAAATAAAATTGTGAGTCTACTGATAACTGCAAGTAAGATAGTATGAGCCACCAGGAAACTTATTCATACCATCTATTACTTTAGACTCTACTACAGATACTTAAGTTCAGGAAATGCCCATCTTTTATGTTCTCACATTAAGAGAGAGAGCCAGGACAGGTACCTGTCTGGACAGGTAACTGTCTAGTGCTAACAGCTCCTTTGATCCAATTTGTTTGAAGAATCCAGGCTGGCGGGCACGTAAGATCCGTATCCATTTTACAGAGGTTGAAAGAATCAGACAATAGAGCACTGAACTCTTTGTACCTACTTTTTTAAAGCATTCAGAAACAGTGAAGACAGATAAAACGAAAGTATTTCTTTTTTTAGAAACTGCCAAAGATGTCAATACTGTTTGATAACTGCATCTGAACCAAGAAGACTGTGCTGAACCTTTCTAAAGAACCTGGGCTTTTCTTTAACCTAGGAAATACAGAAGTAACACATCTTAAAGAAAGGAGAATCACTTATCAACAGAAGTTGGGTTACAGGGATTTTATTCACACGTCCTTACCTATTCTGGAGTCAGGATAAGGCACATCATGCGGCTGGGTATAGTAAGCTTCCAGGTCAAAAGGCTCTTTCTTGTGGAAAGTAATTACTTTTGAGAATGGAGCAGCATGATTCTTACTGAAGACTTCACACTCGCTAAAGCAGAAGAATATTAAGTAAGGTTAAACCATTGAGCATAACACAATGGATAATCAGAAATCAAGGGATGTTAATGACTAGCAGCTGTAATAACCAAGCAGCAAAATAATTTAGTTTAAGTCAGTTTATGACAAGAGTTGCAGGTTGAATGCCTGCAGGCCTCAAAGCTGGACTATGTATTCTACGTTACACTTCCCAGAAATTAAGCAACTTCACACCAAGATTTTTAAATTAGATGTGTTTACAATTGTTAAGCAGCAATCAGAAATCAAAGGGTATAATGCAAAGTAAGAAAATGAAAACTGTTCGCATTCATGACAGCTTCAAAGTCCAAGGCCTCATCTTTCACAGAGCTCAACATTTTTCTTTTTTATACATAAACACACTTTTTAGTTAGAAGGCACCATACAACTTACCCTGTTCCTTCTTCATAAGATGATTTCCATCTTAACGTTACAGAATAAGGAACAACATCTGTGATGGAAAATTCACGCACTTTAAAAGCTGGGGAAAGAATTGCACACTAGAAAACAAAGACCAAAATTTTATTAAATCCATGTAGTCAAAGAAACAGCAAAAACAATAATTAACACCCAAGTGCAAAAAGGCTAGAATTCATATAGGTCACATGGAGGTCCTGCTCATCACAGAATTTTCAACAGAAACTTCCTGTGCTTAGTAGGAAGCTAATTAACTAAAAGATTTAACTATATTAAAGTAATAGTAACAGATACTACTTCCCAGTGGTTGTCAGTAAAGATACCCAGCCAAGCTTCCAAATGACTACACAGAAGCAGAACAGTGCAATTTGGGTCATCAAATTTAACAGGTCTCGTTATAACAAGACCACCCTTCTAACATGACACAACAGCAAATCACCTCATGTGAGACAGTTAATTTCTGACACAGTCACTATCGAGAACTGTTGAAAGAACAAGACTCCGCATCTCATTTCAGCTATAGCACCTTCTGCTCTTGGTTAGGTGTGTTTCATTAGTACCTGATGTTAAAGAAGCAATACTGAAGTTTAATTTCAAAAACTATACCTGCAAGGCACAGCCTCTTGCGACAGCTTCATCAGCATTTAGCGTGGTGCTTATCTCTTTACAGAAAAAGTTAGAGATCTGCTCCTTCACTGCTGGAATTCTAGTAGCCCCACCTACTATTTCTATACTGTAGATATCTTCACGCTGGAGTTCTAGAAAAGAGAGTGAATGGCCTTAAGTTAAAGATATCAAAACGCTGTCTTCAGACAACCAAAAAAAAAAGTTCTTTTATCATCTAGACACTGTGACAAGCACCGAATATATTCAATGGCCAAGATGTCTACAACCAGGTTTGTCATGATGTGGCCTATACAAACTCTTTGTCTCTCCTGCAGGCTACCAAGTTCTCTGGTTGCATAATCCTGGCAAATGCAGAAGCCAAGCATCAGGGAGGACAGCTGTTCTTTTAAGTGCGTTGTCCACGTGCATCCTCTTTTCTGGTATGCACACACTCAAGTGTGCTTAATTGGGTTTTCTTTGGCAGCCCTGCATTACAGGACAATATCTCACCTCTCCCAAAAAAGAGCCAAACAAAACCCAAATCTACCTCATTTTATGTTTGGTTTAAATTTGATTGCCAATAAAGGAAAGCAAAACACTTAACTAAAATTATGCAAGAAGTATTAGACTGTGCTTGCAGGGTAACTTTTTAATTCTGAATTCAAGATGTGTATAAAGGTATCTCCAATACCTGTCAGTCCTTGAACAGCTCTGCTCAGCAGTTATGCAGGCTCTTACTTCCCGTATTAGTTATCTAGCCAAGACAAGCAAAATCCTTCCCTTTCTTTCAGTTGAAGATGCTGGAATTAGGGGTAAAACCTTTTTCTGTGAACGTCTACTCTCTCTCTTATACGACATGAGGCAAAACAAATTGTTATTTGCACATGCTTCAGGTAATTTATTTCAAGAATATGCTGCCAAAGTCTCAGGTCAGTGAGGACATGTATGTATTGCACATGGAACAGGCTGGCCAGACAGTTGCAGCAAAGAGTAATTTCCCATCATGATTTAGGTTTGGTTGTTTTGTGTTTCTAAGCAAAATAATCTTTCTGAGCACCAGCCTTTTCCATTACATGGGGTGAACGAGGGTCAATAAACCAAGGCTGCAGAGTGATGTGCACTAAATGAGGCAGGAATGGGAGGGATCATGCATACATGACAAGCATGTGAATGGAACTTACATTTAACTTTTCAGTACTTAGCTTTGCAATTCTAATAAATACAAAAATATATTAAAAAGATAATCATTAAAGAGATCTAGGATAACTGGATTACTAGTTACTTTCTTGAACCAAAACTAGTACCTAAATTAACTCCTACTTACTAGCTTGATCCATGGCTGCTCTTAGAGGAGGTTCCACTCTGGACAGAAGGGCAGCACACAATTGCTCAAACTGAGCTCTGCAGGAACAGGCAAAGTGTTTCACATTACAAGACAGCTAAGAGACCACGCTTCACTGCACTTCAGTGAAAATACTGCACAGTACCTGTTCATTTTACTGGAGACATCAAGGTCATTCATGAAGCACTCAATATTGAGTGGAAGGTCAGAAGCATTTGCACTCATGAGCTTCTTTAGTTTTTCACATTCCTGATACAATCGTAGCAGCGCTCGGGGATTCTCTTTTACATTCAGTTTGTATTTTGTCCTAAATTCATCAGAGAAGTAGTCTACCAAAGCCTCATCAAAATTCCTACCACCTAGGAAAGGGTCAAAGGTAGCAGCCAAGACCTGCATAGAAGTGAAAGAATAAAGATTAGAAGTTATTAGACAATGTTTATTTAGCTATAAGGATAATTTTCATACAGACACTAGTTTTGTAAGTTAACATCTTTAAGGAGAAAATTCTTTGTGGTTTTCTCATCTTCAATGTGGTCGCTGGATAGAACAGCTTAAAAAGATTACTCCTCAGCTATTTAGTTTCAGCCCTCCCCAAATAAAATACTATCACATCTACCACACTGCAGCCCCTACTCAGTTTGCTAGCTCACTAAAGAAAAGGCAGACTAGGATAGCTACTTTGTCATGTTATAGTTCTGCATTATTCACTCAAAACAGAAAAACTTGCTATCATCTTCCATATGATTTCAGGTGACTACATTTTGCTATCAAAGACAAGTTTACAAAAACATTCAGCCATCAGTAGCTCACAGAGAAAAATCTGCAGACCAGGAGGTGAAGACTGTTCTGTTTTACTTCACATCCCGTTGTGTTTCGATTCTGAACTGTCATCGATGACAGAAAAAAAATCATCATAGAGCAATTCACGGAGTTCAACAATTTTCCATAGATAAGTCAGCTGCACAACTACAATGTACTTATGAGATTATCAGAATATGCAAATATTTCAGTGGTATAACAGCACAAAACCCGAACAGTATGCTTAATTGTCAAACACTTCTCAAAACATACTTTTGGATACTTAATTTCTGCATTTTATCAAAACTAATTTGCTGAAATAGCAGAAAAACCCCAAAATTTTTGTATTCAGCATTTCAAAAATATTTGCTGTAGACATTCATTTAGTTTTAAAAAATTATCTTCCCACAGAAGAGCATTTTGAGTATTGTTCAGTTAAATACTTCAGAAATGTGGGATTTTATTGCATGACTTAAAATATTACCTTCAGTTTTCCCTTGTTAAAAGCGCAGATTGAAACCTGATACGCAGAATGCCCCATATCTACAAAGACCACATTTCTTGGCTTCTCTTCCAAGGCTGGCAGATCTTGCTTGTATATTCCATAAGCTAGTGCAACTGAAAAACACCAACCCACACAAGTCAAGGGAAAGCTGTACTCTTTCCAAAGACCTCCATTACTCTACTCAAATACAACATAAGAGCCAAACGGGTCCCAAGTTTTACACCATTAAGAGTTACCACGTTCTTTATTTTCATTTCTCACTATTTGATTTATAGTCTTACTAGTAAATTACTCCATGCTTATTTATCTAATTGACATTTAAGTGTTTTGTGTAACCTAGCATCTCTTTTCAACAACAAATGCACGCCGTGCACCTTCAATGCACTAACTTAAAGTCAGTAGCATATGTGCCATCATAAATTTAGATTTTTAGATCCAGAATTTGCCAGATTGGTTATTTTTGCTTCTGTTTAAGAATTACTGTTGATATATGAGGCAGCTCATCACAAAGTTAACATGTTGAAAACACATTTTTCACTGTCGAGGGAGTAAACAGATGTCGAGTGAAGGTTCAACACTACTAAAGCATCTCCTTGTATTTCAGTTCTGCTTGTAGCCAAATTAACATTGCAATCTGTGAAACTGCACACATTAAGTCCATGCCTACACCTCTCCTTTGAAATGCCTTACTTCCAGTATTTTTTAGCTCAGCTTTGCAAAACTCTAGTGTGCTCAAGAAATAAGAAAATGTTTTAGAAGATTAGCTTATGCAAATCTAAGATTTAAATACCAGCACTCATTTGGAAAGTTGGTTGAGTCTTGCTAAAAGCAAAGAGAATTTAAATTGAAACAAAACAAAAAAATTACTAGTTTAAACAGCTCCAACTTTAGCCCCCATTAAGTGTAGCATATTTCTATACCCTAGAATTCATCAAAACCAGGGGAAGGCAGTAAACAAATTACTTTATAGAAACAACAGTTGTGCTAATGCTACAACTGACAGGATCGCCACAAGTTTCAACTGTCATTATCTCACAGACTTGTGCTTGACTTGATTTGGATACTATGAAAAGTCGTACAGCTCAAGTTGCTTCTAAATATCATCATCAAGTCTGCTTTCAGAAAAGCTCTGTAAGAATGCAGTTTGTGTGGAAGCAGCTTTCAAAGCATACATATTAAGCAGTTAAAAATGAAAAAAATTTTGGATTACACATTTACAAGTTTTCCTTCAATGTGTTTCACTTCAGATAAATATTAGTTTATGATAAAAAAGTGTCTCTCCAATACTCCCGTAAGATTTAATTTCATTCCAGCACACCCATATTCCAGTAAACTGGAAAGAAAATCAAGACAACCCCAGTACACACCTATATTAAATAATGTATTTACTGTAATCTTTCAGACAGATGCAGGTTAAGTCTGACAATATTGTACTATGCTATTATTTAATAAAACAATTGAGAATTTAGGTCAAGTGCACACCCCAGCTGGAACATTAAGAGATTCTGAAGCTAGTTCAGACCTCCCTGATACAGCTGCCATAGCAAGACAGTAAAGCAGAGGCAAGCTAAGGCACCAGCTGCATTTCAGCAGCAGAGCAGCTATTTTCAGCTGGCACAGTATTCAAGTTAACAAACCCAAACTCCTAAGTGCTGAACACCACCCCACCAAAATAGTTGCTGTGCTTCCAGTTCCCAAGCTGGATTGGGCAGTCCCAGCCTGGATAGCTTTCTCCCCAAGCTCCTAATTGTGTAACAGGAATGTGTCATCACCCTCCCAGATACAATAGCCTGAATGGGGAGGAAAAAAAGATGTTGCTGCTCTGTACCTGCTGTAGTTTCATTCATCAGCTTCAGACAATTTAATCCTGCGATCTGTGCAGCTGCCATTACAGACCTTCTCTCAGCATCAGTGAAGAAACTGGGTACCTGTTTCCAAAATATGATTACACAGGATATCATGAAATATGGACTTTAATTTCAGGAAGTCAGGCTTACCCATTAAACACAACCCAATAAATTTCAATACCACAAGAAACTGTTACAAGCTAACCTCAGACTAATAAGGCAGTCTGAATAAAACAGCTAGGTAATTAGTGTTAATGCATATTTTAGTTAAAATTTCAAAATATGACAAAAATGAAGTGACATCACCAAAAACGTTTTCTCATTCTCCTGAGTCTTTGATCTTAAAATCATTACTGGTTTCTGAAAACATCCGTGCAGCACAAAATCAACACAATAAATATTCATACATAGCCCTAAAATAAGTTACTGCAGAAGCACTACAGTGGTGCTGGAACCAAACTTTGTGTTGACCCAAACTTTGTGTTACAGCTGAATCTGTATCCATTTTCCAGTTACCACCTCCAGCACAGTGCCAGCTTCCAGTGTGCTACAATGCTCAGTTCCACCAGAAACAGCCAAAGCACAATCAGAGCACATCTGGGAACTGGCTGCAATCAGTTCCTGTACCTTCAACTTCAGATAAACTTAAGACATAAAATTACACTCATGGTGTATTTCATTAGCTACCATTGTGATGTTATTAGCAGTGATCCTTGTTTGCGTGGGAGGTCTTCTTTGTATGCCACAAGGAAGTGAGGAAAAAGATCAAAGCAGATTTCTAACAGCTAAAGTACACAGCTTTCCAGCTCTCATGTCTCTGCCTGACAGCGAGGGGATAATCCCAACACTTCATGCCCAGACTTTTCAGCAGAGCAAGAGCAGAAGTGAAGCAGTAAACAATGCGAAAAGCAGACATTTAGGACTTCGTACCAGGAACAAAACCTCTTGTCTTCAAGCTCCCCCTCCTACCCCCCCACCATAGGTGAGGATACTAGCTAAAAAACCCAACCACCCAACACAAGCAAATGAGCCAGATAAAAAGACCTTTTCAAACAAATGCAGGTAGTTTGGGCTTCTCAAATTGACAGTCTGACCCTCAGAGCCATAAAGTTGAGGCAACTCTCACTACTACAACTCAACAGTGCTCAACTATGTAACAATAAAGAAACTCAATGTGAACTTGGGAAGGTTCTTTGGAACTGAGGAAGATACGCTTACACATAGGATGGTTCCCACTTGTAACAGGAACTACAATAATCAGGATAACTACACACAGCACTTGGGAGTTAGCCACTGTGGATCAGCTTAAGTAGTATGTCCTTTCTGAAAACACTCTTGATTTGACAAATTTTCCATCTTCTCAACATTACAAGAGTATTCTCATTTGGAAAAACCTGTAATACAGACCCATTTTTAAGGGGATGCAATTTCTATCCACTACTTGTATCTCTTACCATTGCACCATGGCATAAATGGTACTAGCTTACATGAAGTTAAGTATAGAAGGAATTGCAATAAATATGTTACAACTTACTGAAATCACGCAGTCTGCCACTGGCTTCTTCAAAGCACTTTCTGAAGTCTCTTTAAGTTTCGCCAATAACATTCCTGTAATCTGTTCAATTGCAAACAGTCTCTCTTCATCCAGGTATCTCACCTGAAACAGAAAATTTCAATTCTGTAATAAATCACCTCAGCTTTTCCTCAAGATGTGCAACCTGGGGGCATTTTCTGTAATTTTGAGCAACAAGACCCAAGTTTAACACCAGGGTTGGGACACATCTTCCTGAACGTTTCAGTAACTGAATGAACTACAAGGACAAATGAGAAATGTAGCAAAACTATGCTAACACAGGCTCTGTGAAAAGTAAGAGGAGTTACTGTACTGGCTACCACCTGACATTTCTTTTCAAAAAGAGTAGGAATATATTTAGAATTTTCTTCAGGAAAACTTAAGTCAGTTCAAGTAGGAAGTTAAGTGAAAAGAGTCCAAAGCGCTCATCTCTACCATCAAAAATATTCAGTACAAATCTCTAACTCACCTTGACTCCTACAGAGCCATTTGGCATCTTCTGAAGTTCATAGGGAAGTTTGGCCCGTTCAGACTGGATGTAAGGATCGTCAAATGCTCTTCCATGCAGTTTTTTGAAACCATGTACTGTATTTTTTACATTTGTGACAATCTGTGGAAAAGATATTTTCTTTTTAATTACCCATGACGTGCAGACTACAGAAGACCATCTGGAAAGGAACTCTTGTTATGCTGGGTTAATGCACATACTGAGGACCCATGTCAAGCCCCACACATTTACTGGAAAGCAAAGAACGGGGGAGAGAAAGAAGCATTTATTTTTTTATCTGTAATCTCCATTAATTTTTTAAAATTTACTTCTCTCTTTAATATCCAGTAGCTTGCTGCTATCAATTTTCACTGTACTTTTTATTTTAGAGGAGCTTTCTGATACAGTATGCAATATTTGAGATATTACATATTATTGTCATGGCTGTCTGCAGGAACAAATGACGTTATTACCTACATTAACCTTAAATGAAGCTTCAACAAATTAATGCATTTCATTTCCTTTAAAATTCTCCTCTACTTCAGATCCCACCTGGACATTAAGCCTCCCCACACCTATTCTCTCATCGGCGTTCCAACCTCATTACTTATAGGACAGACTTTTAAGTAAAGAAAGGACCAGAGCAATCAAATCCCAACAAATGCAATATTTAAGCTATCAAAAGAAATTACTCCAGGGTAATCTTCTCCAAGATAAACTAGTCTAGTTTACTAGTCTAAATAGCAAACTTTCTAGCTGGGAAGAGTACTGACACCTTCCCACTAGCGAAGTTCAGGGGTTTTGCTCAGATAAGAAGTGTAATGTTTCCCAGAACGAAAGCAATACAGCCTCTGCACATATCTCATGGTGCTACTGGTGAGCTCTATTACCTTTATCTCCACCAGGCATATTTCCAGTGACCTACACTCTACACTAAGGGGAAGGAAGTCCTCTTCGTGGTAACATGAAGCATGGATGCAAAGTCAGACGGTGAGACCCGATTTATTTTGAATTTGTAGATTCACAGTGGCTATTACGAATTTTTACATATTTTCCTTCCAAAGGAAGGTCTTCCTAGGTTGCAAGTGAATTTACAGAGGATTAGAGAAATTTTACATCTGTTCAAAGTTCCAAATTGAGACAGTAAATTACTAAGATGTGTTCATTTTCACATAAGCAATAACCAGTATCTATACCAAAAATTCATTGTTCAACTTCAGTTTCAACTTTGGTAGAACATAAGCACAGTATCCCTCCCCACTCCCAACTAGAGATTTAATAAACAAATCCGTTCTTGCTGTCATGACTGTTTCAGTGCAGGGAATAAACTACTGAAGCAGTTCCTGTGAAATGTACACTTAATGTAGAAAATTTACTTCAAAACAGAAGGATATCAGATTTATTTATTACTTTTCTTCCCACAGTTCAGCAGCAGACAAGTCAGTTAAGTAATATGAGAGTTTCTGATCCATTTACCTGGCTCTTTGCTGCATTCCCAATGGCCCGGGTCTTGGATCCTAAAGATATACATGCTCTAAAACAGGAAAGAAAAGAAATTCAGCTTTAAAAGAAAACATCAAAAAATACTCCCACAGTACTTTAAAATACTCACAAAAATTGAAGTAGCAGAACACAGACGTGGTATTTAACAGCATTATTGCATGAAGCACTAGAACTTGCAGTGGAATTCTGGTTATTTTTTTCTTTGCAAATTAATTTAGAAACTGCAAGCAACCCCAATTGTTCATTATAACTGCATTTAAGGAAATCTTTAAAAGCTTATGTGTTCTACAGATCTTGTCATGAAGGTAAGAAATTAATAGTTACTTTTGGGTCACAGCTTATAGCCAAAGAAGCCTGTGACATTTAATTTAAAACCTGAACTTCACCAGTCAGGTTCTCGACTCAACAGCCCTGGAGTCTGACAGCACCACATCCACACTGTAAGAGCCATTAGCAACAGTAATTGTCAGACAACAATAAAAAACCAAATCACTTAAGCCCCAGGTTGCTGAACAGCCCAGCTCCACAAACTGTTGAGCACTTGTGAGACTGAGGATTATCAGGTATCTGCAAACAGGCAAAGGGGCAACACCCGAGATCCACTCCCAGCCACCAAGGGCTTGGGAAGCTCTGGAGTGGCCCATGGCCCCTTGCAGCTTGCTTCTTCTCAGCTTACCACTGAGCAGCCTCATCCCTGGCTCCAGCAAAGGCTGCCCCAGATTCCCAGCCACCACCTGGCCACCCCACTACTGACTTCGGAAGCTTTTTTTTTTGGAAGTTACTATTGCCACATCTTCACTTTACAGACGGAAACAGAACTCTTGCCCCAAAAAGGACATGATGTGGCTAAAACCATCCAGTAGTAAGTAACAGATGCAACCCAGACTTCGTATGGTTCAAATGTAATTGTTTAATGAATGCATAAAGGTCACTGTGGTGATTGTTTGCTGCCTCCATCACCACTGCAATGAGGGCACTGTATGTAATTTGATAGTAATATCTAGCAGCCTCTTCTGCTGTAACACCACACCGAACATACGAACCCTTCACATTTACCTGCTGCAAGCAGACAAAGCATTGCCCTACATTTTCAAACACGTAGTTCAGCTCTCACAAACTGATTTTACAGTTTTTAATGTCGCTTAACACTACAGTTCCAGTTATGCTTTGCAGTAATTCAGAAAAAGTCAGATAAAAGAAGAATTTAGAAAGGGTGCAAAGGGTTTACAAGACATTTATTTTATGGATAACAACATGCTAGTGCTATGTCACACCTTTCCAGTGCAGGAATCTGATTCTGCTGACAGACAGCATTATTTGCACACACCAATGTGCATGAAGCACCAAGTCAGAAGCTACTTGGCCCACCAGTATTCCTGCCATGGTTTACTCCAATTACTCTGTTCCAGCGCAGGGGGATGGAAGCTTTCTCCCACCCTTGGCTGGGAAGCAGAGATATCAAAAAATAAAATGTGCTCCCTTTAGCTCCAAAAATGTCAGTTGTATCTAAGGCAGCCTTTTAGGAAGCCTCTTAGGAAGGATACAGGGTGACAACGGAGCTGTCATCCCCACCACCACCCTCAGCCTGCTTTGAACAGTTCAAAGGCTTTTCTAAAGGTTGCAGCTCTCTTCACCAGGAGGAATTTCAGTCCTCTCCATGCATTGGTTGGAAGATGCTACCTCATCATTTTAATTACAGTTTGTGATTACACTAATTACACACAGTCTGAAAAAAGTTACTAGAAAATTATGCGCTATCGACAATCAACTGTTTTTCCACAAAACCACCGTGGTGAGGCACAGCACTTGACAGGGCAATTTGCTATGAGTTTAATGTGCTAGAAACGCCTGCAACAGACCTGCTTGAGCTCCCAGTTCAGAATAAACTGAGTGCCAGTTAACACTGAAGGAGACACTAAGGCTGCCTTAAAAACAACGAGTTCTAGCAAAATGGATGGCTTAGCAGCACAATCTTCCTCCTTTCTTTCTAAAATATTTGTGCTAAAGCTTCAAAGATGATGCACATTATACAAACGTTAACAATTCTGTGTCTTAGATTGCAGGAGGTAGGTTTTAGGCAAATCAAGTATCACCTGAATCACAGAATCACTTCAGTTGGAAGGGACCTTGAAGGTCATCTTGTCCAACCCCCCTGCCATGGGCAGGGACATCCCCCACTAGCCCAGGTTGCCCAGGGCCCCATCAAACCTGGCCTTGAACATCTCCGGGGATGGAGAATTCACCACCTCTCTGGGCAGCCTGTGCCAGTGTTTCACCACCCTCATGGTGAAAAACTTCCTCCTTATATCCAAATGTTTTAAGAAGTGGGACAAAGGATTTCTGAGTCAGAGTGCTGTATTAACTGGCGATAATACCTATCTTCTGTAGGTGTGCACTGCTTTTGTCTGCAGCACTGAAGCATGCTCACACTGACGCCGTGCTGCTCACAGCAGTACTGTACAGATACTTGAACCAGCTCCAAAACTGGAAGCTGGCTGCACTAATTAGCCTTGCCCAGAAAGAGCAATTAGCTCTGCAGAGCACAGCCAGGACTGTCCTATCTTTAGGGCCTAACCCAATATCTGTCTTTACATGGCTTAATAATAACACACGGCACCTGAGTGCCTGTCTGTCCAGAGCCAGTTTGGATGTTTTTATAGCACACTACACAGACACAGCAAACATTAACAATTTGTATTTTTGGGAGCAAGTCCTAAGTATCTGGGACATACCAGTCAATGTCAACCATCAGCTAACCTCAAGTACCTAAATGGTCAAAGTGTCTCTATAGGAACATTTAAAGAGCTCATCTACTGTGTTGCTATGTGTAATAAGCAGAAAAGTTTTGGTGATTTAAGAGTCAGATCTGTCTCCATCGCTCAAATCCTGTCTGAAGCAAGGTTTAGTTACTGTGATAAACTTTCATAACAGCAACTAACCTGTTACATTTCTATTACTTTTTTGGTTTGCCTCAAGACATGAACATCAGAAAGGAATTCCTCCTGTTTTCTTACATTACATTTTGGAGAAAGAGAAGAAAAAAGCCAGGAAAAACGTCACTTTAAGTGAGGGAACTATTGCCTGTGCAATATCCGTGCACTCCAGATCCTACCTTGCTAACTGTGCTGTAAACCCCTTTCATAATCACTTTGCACATACCTTGAAAATGCATTTACTCAGGCATTAACGTGAGAAATACTAAATGTGGGGAAACCTATGTGAAGCCTGCTTGCAAGGAATGCACCCCGAGAGCAGCTGAGAACTGGACGTGCTCTTCATCACCAGGGGGAAGGAAAGGAACTGCAGGTGCCTGAGGATTCTTCGGGCAACAATTCTGAGGGGTTCGAGAAGTCCCAGAACTTAAGTTCTAATGAAATACGCACATGGATAATGCCTGCTTGGGTGTCCATGTGAGAAGTCCATTTTCCAAGCAGTAAAAAGGATTTTATAGAGTTTTCCCATTAATACAGAACAGTTTTAGCACTCAACTTCTTTGCAAAAAAAAAAAATCCAAACCAAAACAAGTTAGAAAGCAAAACAAAACCTGCACTTCTCTGAGCCCAAAAGGACAGCACCGGCGCGGTTCCTGCGGCCTCCCAGGGCAGGAGCAGCTCCCTGCTGCCGGCTACGGACTCCTCTCCCGAAGGAAGCTCCATCCCAGACCCATTTTTACGGACAGCACGCGAACTCCTGCATCCTCCCTGAAACCCATGCGCTGGTGGAGCCCTCAAAACCCGGGCGCAGAGGACAATCCCCACCTCCCCGTGCGGATCCCCCCCCCGTGCAGCTCCGAGGGACCCCATCCCCTCCTC
>VZRW01013726.1:552798-603150 GCA_013398125.1 Aegotheles bennettii | reverse complement strand
CCGCCGCCATCACCGGGCTGGGCGGGAGGGGCCGCCCCTCGCCTGGCGGGGGGAGCGGGGATACCAGAGCTCGCCGAGCCCAGGGGAGGGCTGGTTGCGACGCGGTGTAACTGGGTGTGATTGCAACCACCCAGGGCAGTCGCCGCCGGGCGGCCATGGGGCCATCGGTGCTGCCGCCCTCGGCAGCTGAGTCACCCCCGGGGCCGGGCCCGCCTTCACCTCAGCACCCCCGGGGCCGGGCCCGCCTTCACCTCAGCACCCCCGGGGTCGGGCCCGTCTGTACCTCAGCGCACCCCCGGGGTCGGGCCCGTCTGTACCTCAGCGCACCCCCAGCCTTCACCTCAGCACCCCCGGCCCGCTCACCCCTGGGGTGAGGAGAGGGGCACGGACCCCCAGGGCTGGGGGTTATGAGTGGCCAGGGCAGCTCGGAAACCCCATCCAAGGGCCAAGCGCAGGGTCAGCCCTCTGTTGAAAGCCGAGGTAGGCATGGAAAACCAACCCTGGTGTCTGAAACAGGTGGGGATGGCTCCTGGGGATGGCAGAGACTTGGGACCTTTTAAGTCCCATCTTTCTCCTTCCCACCCCCACCACTTAGAGAAGAGCTGTCCCCATTTTGCACCTCCGCACTTCCCCAAAGCATCCTCATCTTTGTCATTTTTCTCTCCTAGAACAAAGATGTCCCAAAGCCCGAGCACCTCCACCCCACTTTAGATCATTTCACGTAGGGAGGACTGAAACTACGAAACATCCCTACAGGCTGGAAAAGCTCTGTAAGTAGTAGTTGCTGCTAAAAATGACACCTGTTTCACACAGCAATATGACATCTGTCTGACACAGCACGTGACACTGTGCCACACAGTTCTGTTCCACTGGAGACACTAAAGGTAAGTGCTAAACCACTGCACTAGGTTTGCATCCCAGTCAAGAGTTTTGATTGTCTCCCCATTTGTTACTCTTTCACTGGTCTGTTTCACAACAGAATTTTCCTTATGAGGATGACAGATTCCATTTCTTTCTAAAACCTCCAGAAGCAAGAAAAGCCACTGTTAAATAGAGTTATTTGTAACACAACTACTATTTATTAGTACGAGCAATTAACCACCTCATTTTCCTTGCTAGTTATTAGGATCAGAAAGGCAAACAGGGTCCAGTCCTCTCTGCAGTAGCCAGGGAGACAAACCCCAACTCAGGTTTCTGCTCTGCTGTTTCAATCACTGTTACAAAACCAGACCTCGGTGATTCAAGGTATTGCAGCATCCTGCTTCTGCAGCAGCACCTGAGGCTGACTCCTGGCTGAATAGAAACCTCGCGCCAAGAGATGATATGCAAATACTTTTGTGTAGCTATGCAACATTACTAAGCCAGACCCAGAAGAAGTTGTGCAACCTTGCAGCAGGGGGACAAGCCGGCATGTCTCATCTGAGCAGGATAAATTAGTCTGTACACAGCTTCATGCTGCCACTGCAGTGTTGGTTTTGGCAGCTAAGGCAGCTGCTTTCACGCTGCAGCCAGGAACACAGACGTGTGTAGACATTCCTGATAGCAACCAGAAAGTGTCAGCGGGTGCTTTATTTGCTTTGTCAAGAGTAAGGCTGTTAGGAGTTGGAGATGAAGCATGACAAGCCAAACTCTTAAAGTAGTTCATAACAATCTTGCTTGCGTGCCTCAGTGTCACACTGATTGCCCAGTCTGCAAGTACAAACACAATTCAGTCGTTGGATTAGCTGCAGACTTGCCTGAGCATATCCTCTGCAGGCATCTGCTGCTGTGATCTTGCAATTGGTGCTGTCAGAGTCTTTCCAAGTCTTGGCCCGTGGAAAATACTTGTGCTAACTCAAGGAGCTAAGGGTTTTGTGTGAAACCTAATGCTGTCTTCTCAATGGTGTTTGAGGGATGGGATGAAGAGAAAAGTGAGTTGCTTTATTTCCTAATGCCAATTTAAAAAAAAAAAGTCCACTCCTTTGCTGTCTTGACTTGTCCTTTGAAATACCCTGAAAACACATAAATGGACTAGAAACAGCTTTTCCTTTTCCTGAGGTTCATGTCGGAGCTGTAGCAGGCTGATAAGCACACATACTTACACTGGGCTCTGCTGACAGGCGTGGGAAACTGCTCTTACCAAAACATGTTAAAGTACATGCCCGAATTTAAAATTCAAGATGTATAACAGTATGAATAAAACAGAAACCTTGCGAACTTTAAACAAGAGGCACGTATTTTCTTGGATTTGTTTCTTGACCGAAATGAAAACAGTGTGCTTTAGTTCCCTGAAAACAAATTATTTAATGTGGTACATGCTGGTCACAAAAACATCCAAGTAATTTCTTACAAGTATTGTTTGTATAGCACTTAAAAATACACTATGGAAACAAGAACTATATCACGAACACGGAACAAACAGAATAAATGCTCACTCACTGTTTTAATCAAATCCTGAACTCTGAAACACAGATTTTAAGTGTACTTGATTTTGTTGTAAAGAACTAGTGCTGAGGCTCCTCCTGTTCCACGAAGGATGTTGCAGAATGCTCCACGGAAGGAAGCATTAAGCCCTCCTTGCTCATATGTTTTCATAAAGCAGACAACGGTTCTTCTATTGACGTTCAGTCTCCCTGCTCTGCACACTGGTAATAAGGACAAATTGCTGCACTGCACTGAAAAAGAAACTTAAGTGCCCAGCAAAATTTATCATTCTTTAGTCAAGAACACTAAGGAACTTTTCTCTAATGTTTCCCTTACTGCAAAGGAGTGATATTTCAACTAATAAATATTTATCTGATGTAATGCTCTGTTAGCTGGTTCCAACAGCTAAATTTAGAAAGGCTGTGATCCTTCTTCTGATGCTTCTTTTAAGCTGCACTGGGCAAGTAGAAGGCTTAGGAATTAATTGAGGTCACACCAGTCCTGAGGGTGCTCCGAATTGTTTCAATGCTATTAAAACTTACACAGCTTCTTTCCCCCCTCACCCCCCTTCGTTAGTACCACTGAAATATTTTTAGTAGATTTCTGTTCATTAGCAATCAATTGAGTCCTCTAAAAATGTTAAAGTTTTGGTTAAGGAGGACTGTAGTCCATTTTTCACCTAGCCCACACCTTGCTTCTGAGCATTAATCTGCTCAACAAGCAAAAACAAAGCAAAAGGGAGGATTTGCTAGAGACCTCAGCACCATGCTCACTAAAACTTGCATCAGGTGCTTCCAGGTAAAGGCAATGAAGGATGACAAGCAGTGAGTGTTCACATGCACACACGTGACCATTTCTGTACAAATGAGAGCTACAGTCCTGAACTCTCCTTCGGCTTTTTCCAAGTGCAGTATGACTGAAAATCACACCAACCCCTTTAAGTTTCAAAAATGTCAACAGTGGAGCAGGGACAGCCCAAAGGAACATTGTGCAGCCACTCTGCACAGCAGAGCACTCAGGGAAATGCCGTGGAACTCGGTGTAACGATGCCAGCAAATCTCTCAGGGTCTCTGAGTAACACCACAGCTCCGACAGAGCCGTTTTTTGTAGATGTGCTTGGTGAACTGTCAGACAATTCCTGTTTGGGAACTGCAGTCTCTTCAGGACTTGAGGACTTTTGTATTTTTTTTTTAATTTTGTGTTTGAGGGTGATCTTCATAGCAAGAATTTATATTATTAAATGCACTTAAATGCTATTAACTACCTAGTAAAATTAGCTAATAGCTAGCAACAAGATTAGGAACTGGCACTGGTTTTTGTATTCAATAGCAAAAAACAAGTACACTTTTTCTTGGAGAGATTAATTCAAGATCTCTATGTGAAATTCTGCTGGAAAGAAGACACTTTGGTTTTTTTTTACTTATGTTGAAGAGTTGACTTAAATTAGCTACATCTTAACATCAAATCCACCTGCAATAATCAAGGTAAGGTTTGAGACTCCCTGTAATGGCAGAAATATGACCTTGCCTACTTCAGGCCTTTGTGATACTCTCTGCCAAGTGGCATTTGAAGTTTCTGAAGACAGTGTTAATGTTTTGTTATGTCTTCTGTTAGGAGTCAAGGTATGAGATCACTACAGATTTCCTGAACATAACACATGCAGAAAATACATCTGTAATAAATAATCAGATAAATCAATATAAATAAGCATAGTAACATAGCTAAAAATCACTTAAAATGTTTTGGTTTGAATCAACATGAGTATATGCAAATGAAAGGATATTCTGTAATGGTTATTATTGCTGACCTGACAGAAATCAGCTTTGCTGAAAGCAGTAACTCTACTGTGCTCATTATTTTAGAAAGTTATCCCATCTGGCAAGTACACTTTCTACTGAAGAATTAAAAGGTGCTATATTTAATTCAGGGCTTCCTCTTGCATCAGAGTAAGCGTCATGATAAGACATTGATAAAGATCATACTAATCAGCTGGAATTGTACCTGAAAATTCAGCACTACCTGAATAAAACAAGGACACCCTACACGAAATGTGTTTATACATCCCCAACACGTATGCATCCTTCTCATTCTCATTTTGTGCTAAGTAAGCACGTTAACTGATTTCATATCACTATAATCTATGTTGTTTTAGCTAATAATCTGGATATTATTTTCTATCCTAGTGCTAAGTTAATTACCAGAACGAGAGGCAATTCTTGGATAAGGTCTCAAGAAGCACAATACTTACTAATAAAGCAGCATTAACTGTAGGCCCACTGCTGATTAAGCAGATAAAGCAGAATCTGAAGAGAGTGAAGTTGTATTTAGTCAGAAAGGAAGTCAGTAGTAGTGGTGGTGTTTGCCCACTGCAAGGTGTGAGGATTTCTGTGATTTGGGGCACATTACCAGAGGCGTGCAGGTGTTACCTAAGAATCAAAGTAGTCCCTAGGATTTTTTGAAGCACCTAAGCAAGGTCTATGCCAACATTTATTCTGATTTTCTTTTGGCTTTCTGGAATACTGAGAGAAAAGAAGATAGTCCTGAAACGAGAAGTGGAGACATTTCTTTGGAACTAACCTTTCTATTATCAAATGGCAAAACTTTCTCGGGGATGTGGGGAACAAGATCCTGATTTTTCATTGTTTTTTTTTATTTTGTGTTTGAGGATGATCTTCACAGCAAGAACTTATATTATTTATACTTAAATGCTACTGAACTACCTAGTAAAATTAGCTAATAGCTAGCAACAAGATCCAATATTAACTGCTAATAATACACTACCACACCCATCCCATGCTGAGAAATCATTCTCAGCTTGTACTGAGCTTTGAAGATGACTGATTCTACCTCACACCTGGAGAACAGCTGTGTGCCACAAAGATTATTTTTCTAACTGCATTAGCTGAGCTAATAAAGGATATTACTCTACCCACAAGCCTGCCTTACTCCAAAGATCTGCCTTCTGAGTAGGAAAAATAAAATAGATCCTGTCTCCCTACTGAAAGCTCTCACTGGGCTGTGAACTGAACACACTTTTACCAGGCTCTCACAATACTATTATTTATTTTTTCTTCTTGGCTTTCTGGAGATGTTTCCACTTTTTTTTCAGAGCAGAGCCTCGCCTGCTGTAAGGTTACACAGCACTTCAATTAGCACATCAAATTGCAAAAATCTAGTAAGTCATTTCCAGAAGAGGATTGCAAGCTAGCACGTACCTGCATCATCACGCATCTCCTGGCAGTGTCAGAAGGATAAGGCAACATTCCTGAGCACGTAGTCCAGACTTGAGCAATGAAAAAGGAAAGAATGAAGTTTGTTTTGGACTTGGCAGTAATCCCCACAAAACAAAACCGGAAGCCTGTACTCTATATAAAATAATATTCTAAATACTCTAAAATGTGTGTCAAATCCAGCAGGTATCCAGTATAATTTTGATAATTTCTGTTAATCCTACTGTAAGATGACTGGGCTCTCCGTTAATATTCTCTATTGAGCACACATGACTGTAAAGACCAAGCTATGACTAATACCCTCATTAGTTCATATTTAAAATTTCATTATAAGGATTTTAAAATGCGTGCATTTTTGCTTGTAAAAGCTACCTTAATGGTGTCCTAACATCCAACTTTTGTTTGTTGTATTCCCTTGAGATTAGTAATTTTAACCCTGGTGCAATCACATTGCTAATAACTTTTATAAGTACCACTTCAAAGGCAAAAGAAATTTATTTCTTTTGAACCATACTAAAGGAGTTCAAACAGTAGTAGTAGCTTTTCCCTATCTCTTCAACATTAATTCTATACACCCGATTAACAGCTACCATCTTCCTGAAAGTAAAAGCTACAAGATTTGTATCAGACTCCTCATAAAAATCTGTGTTCCCTAGGAAATGAAATCCTATCATCCTTCGGGGCTCTTTTTAAACATACTCTTAAAAATCTGTAAAATACAGTCTTATTTGACTAACAAAGTAACCCATAAAAACCTCCTTAAGTGTATTATCAACACAATTAATGCAAATTTATCAATCTTTAGTTGAACTACACTGCTTTGAGTATAAAAGTTGCACCATACTCTGCTGTCCTTAGTTCTGTTTGAGATATGATTTCTTATGAGGGAGCAGGCCAATCTGAACAGCTGGTTGGTACTGAAGCAGTCCCACCTTCCTTCAGTTCTGTTCTCCACACATTTCTACATACTCACACTGTTCCTTCCGCATTGACTCAGGTGTGTGTTTGGCCCAGCTGAGTCTAACCCAGCAGCAGAGTAACCCAGGCAAACTAAACACAAGGACCTAAGTAAAAGTTAGCTGTCTTCTTCTTAAAGCATTCAAATATCTTCTTTTTCAGCATTCAAACCCTGTAGCCCAGCCTTTAAAAGAACGAAACAGACAAAAATGAGCAAAATGACCCTTTTCCATACAGATGCACACTTAGTGCACACACAGAGGTTCTGTAAAAGCTGATAAACCTGCTGAAAGCAGTGCAGCAAAGACTGCTCGCTTTTCTATGTCCCTTCTTCCATCTACAGCATAGCTTAGACCTTTAAAAGGTGCTGTTTAGATGTCACCCACACCATTATGTATTTTTATTTTTGAAACAGAGTAAATCTCATACGACTTGACTCAGGGCTGTGGAGTAAGTCCAAAGCACTATTGGCATAACTTGGTTTTGTATGTCTCAAACTGAAATGCTGTTGTCTCCTAGGAACCATG
Organism: Aegotheles bennettii; assembly: GCA_013398125.1. Classification (NCBI taxonomy): domain Eukaryota; kingdom Metazoa; phylum Chordata; class Aves; order Caprimulgiformes; family Aegothelidae; genus Aegotheles; species Aegotheles bennettii. Next base: position 596,033 of record VZRW01013726.1, on the reverse strand, counting down.
CATTCTAGAGATGGCTGGGTAACAGAACCTGCAATCATATGCTTAAACTTCAGGCCTAAGACTTCTGCTGCTTGGAATTAAAGCAACTGTTTAGTAATTCAAGACAAGCTACAAATCACTGTAAGAGTGGGCAGCTATATGCATTTGATTGACTACTTTAGAACTACTCTAAACACTAATTTACTAGTGAAAACAAGATCAAAAGAATTGATCAGGAGAGCCTATGGAACAGAATTCACTCTCCTGAACACTTAAACTTTGTGATCCCATTGTTTAAGATGCAACTTTAGTCATGCATTTTATGAAAAGCATTCATGAAAAGCGAGTAGAAACAGGAGAAAGGAAAAAAAATGCACTGTTGACATGGAACATGATGAAATGCTATGCAGATGATCAGGTCTAAATGTGCTGGCTGGGGGTAAAAAGACCCCCAAAACCTTAAGGTTTTAAACTAAACATACTAGAAAAAAAAAGCTTTAGGAGCAGCTTGTCTGTAGAGCACAAAGATTTTAATAACTCGAAGGAAAGCTGGATTTTATAGGAGAATTCTAGTTTTGCAAACATCTTGCCTTCTCTTGCCTTACGTGGGTGTAACCTAACATTTGCTGTAAAATTGTGGAAGAGCTAGATACACAAATATTGTTTAAATAAACAAGAGAAAATATGCTAAGTTAAAAAAACTCAGAATAACACTTTACTGGTCTTTGACAAATATAAAATTTTTATTATGAAATTCTGAATAGAATATAAAATTAGCCAAGCCCATGCATAGGTCTTCAAACCACCTCCCTACCCCCATCTTTTTTTGTGCCTTGAAAATAGTGTTTTAACAAATATAACTATTATTTATAGTTAACACTCATGAAAGTCAAGAAAAAACATCAGCCACACCAGAGTTCTCCTGTGTGCAGGAGACCACACTAGCAAAAATGATAAGTTTTGTGTGGCTAAGTGCCATGAGTTGGCTACAAGATTCCTGTTTTGATTAATGCAATGTTACTGAAAACATTCAGTATTTTTTGTGTCCTTAGAGGTGCAAAATTTTAATTAATTGGAAATTTTTTTTTATTTCTTCACTAATTGCCAGATATTCAGAGTACTTTGAGGATATCAGCTTATCATTTTACATTGCATATTATACACTGAACAGCAGTGAATGAACAAATCATGGGATGTTTCCATATAATAAAGTTATGATCAGAATAAATAATTTGACGGTGTAGAAAAATAAGAATTTTGGTTCTCTGAAATCTTTAAGTATTCAATTGATGAGATCGTTAGAATCATCACTGAGGTTTTACCTGTGTCACACCACAAGGCGGATTTATTTTTTTAAAAGCATTTCAAAGCTCTGCAATGGATGGGCACCACACTCGAGTTAATTTCTCTTTATACTGAAGCACTTTAAAGAGGTGTCAGGATGGCTGAGTGTTCAGGAAACTCATCTATGTAGCTAAGCCGAAGGACAGTCTGAAGGCCAGTTCAACAGCAGCTTCTGTGACCGAGTCATGAAAACACACATAGCACTCCTGAGGTTTTGGATGCAGAATGAGTCTCCTGGAAAAAAAAAATAAAGAAAAAGAGGAAATTATCATAGGTGTTAGCTTATTCTTCTCAACTGTTTGATATATTCTGGTTGTACCCTGAGGTTTCAGCAACACATTAAAAACAACTCCCGTGTAAGACAGCAAATTTCTGTGGCTCTCCTGCATTATCTTCTTTCAATACGTTAGATTTTTAAATCAAGTTATTCTCTGCTCACTATTCTCAAGACTATGCATGGAAAAAATTCTTCAGGTTTTCAGGATCTGTTTGTTTGGTAGTGGTGTGCTTGCAGTAATCCAAGTTTCCAGGCTACAAGCAGCAATCAAGGTACTTGGAAGCAAGCCCCAGCATTCACATACTGACTGATCTTTAAACTTAATACATCTGGGTAGGTACCTTCCCACATGTCAATCTAATAAAACTCGTTTAGGGGAAGAGCTGAAATAGGAAAGCTGCTAATACCTGTGCATCACTGCATGTAGCATTACAGCATAGCATATAGCTCTGCACGTACTGATGGACTGCCCCTGGTTTAACACGGTGTTTGACAATGCAGGGACTGAAAAAAATCTCTTTTAAAAGGTATCAACAGCAGCGTAAACATGTTTAAATGTTTAAGATTTCCATTCTTCCAACCCCAAGGATAGCACACGGGCTGCAGTTATGTACAGTCATGGTGGAAAGTATTTTTTTTTACTCTTTAAACATCTGACTTTAAGGCAAACAGGCTGAACAAAAGCTCTGTCAGAGAATTTCTACCTTATTATTCCTGGCCAACACAAGTACCTGTGGATGACGTTTCCTCTCACTGCATCAGAAAAAAGTTCTTATGCCACACTGAGAAATGTATTCTGCTGCTTTCAGACTTCCCTATTTGTGCAATAGTTGAACTAATAGAACATTGTAACTTAATGAATTAATCAAGCATAATCATTTATCTTCCTTTCATCTCTTGGCTATACAGAATTTGTGTTCCGGGTGGTGAAAGCATAGCTTCCGCTTAACTGGGCATTTCTTTCCATTTATCTAGTAGGAATATCAAATACAGAGGATGAATGTAGAAAAGAAGGAAGCATTGTGTGGAGTGGCTGCTCCTAATATGACTGCTTACTGCAGCTGAAATGCAGACAGCACAAAATACAGCAGGTGGAGGAAAGAAGAACCCATGAGAAGTAGTGGCTACAGAATAGAGCTTACTGGCCTGGACTCAAGCAGTTACAAGATTTGATACGTTCTGAATTGGGAAGAAACAATAACATACTACTATCTCATTACACCTAATTTTAATTACTTCAAAAATGTATTATTTTTAATACTCAATACCTAGGGCAGTTTGGTTTTCTGTCATGTAAATAAAGCTTAGCTGCAGAGCAGTAAGTACACACATCATTAAGAAAAAGACTTAATTTTAAGCTTAAGTAATAACACAAATCACAATCCATTTACAACGAATTGGCATTATGCATAGACTCAAGCCAAGTGGGATTTACCTGCAAAGCAGGGAATGGAGAGGTCAGAAGGAGTGTGAGGAGCACAAAGTAAGTGCAGGGTATGAAGAGCACGATCACAGCACTTCAGCACCCCTGCAGAGCACAGCACAGCACTGCCAAGGGTGCCCACACTGTGGTGGTAACGTGCTGGCATGGAGCTCACCTGAGTTAACACAAGTTTTACAGCAGGTGGAACATCACAGCCATGCAACTTCCCACACCCCAAATCAAAGCTCCCTCAGCCAGTCAGCTCAAGTAATTCTGTGATGTGCTGCAGTTAGATTGTTTCTTAAAGAGTACAGTGGCATATTCAAAATGGAAAACTTTGGGAGAAATACATTCACTGGTCTATGAACTCACCCCACAACCCAGTAACTCATTGTTGGTGGTGGTTTCTTCTGATCAGTCCAGTTATTAGGAGAGCACTCAAACAAAACTCCATGTTCTGTTACCAGATCTAGGTCCTCAGGTGCCTTATCAAACTCTGCAATCCCACTGCTTGCTTTTTTCTTTTTCTGTAAAAGAGTTGGGAAAATGTTAGTGTAGAATGAAATATTTTCACACAAACATTAGCAAATGTAACTATGCCATTTCTTCAGGAATCTCTGATGAAGGATATTGCTGTCAAAAAGCCAGACTTAGAAGATTAAAACTAACTTGCTTACATGATTCTTCTCACCACAGTTTGTTACTTTGCCATCAACAGGCTGTTCCATTGTCACACAGCTTGGAGGTAGACACATGCTCCCCTTAATTTTTTCCCCTCCTAGCTGCACACTATTTCTCTAATCAGACATCTGAGATAGCACAGCTACTTTTAAAAAGTGTGCTACAATAGCTAAAGCTCTCATCCTTCTTTTCCTGTGTGCCTCTAATTAAGAACTGTGATAGTGAAAGTCTACTGAATAAACTTTGCCAAACAGGAATTTCTTTTTGTAAATAAAAAGCTGAAGCACTTTGCTCAGAGTGCTTTCTTTCTCTTACTCAGTAAGAGTGCAAAAGACTTATAGAAAAAAAGACATTTTCATATTTTGTTGCGTTTTTAGGGCTAAGTTTTGTACAAAGCTGATGAATAAACCTTTCGTAAGAGTTCCAGTTGTTTCTAACTGAACTCCTGGTACCAGTTCAGTAAGGATCAAACTGCAAGCACAAAAACTACTTCTTTCTTTCTGCTCTGTCTTGGTGCTCAACAGTCCTCTAAGTCCAATAAAGTCGTGGCATTTTCACCAGAAATGTGAGGGGAAAAAGACCAGAATGGACATGGAGATAAACACAGGAGGAATTCTGAAAGAGTTGTCACTGGTTTAACTCTTTTCCTACTGAGGTCAAAGGGATTATATTACTTTTTTTTTGGTAAATGTCTACATAATAATGACAAAACAAGCTTTAAATCTTTTTTTCTTTTTGAAGCATGAGAAGCGAGATGAAATTATGGAAACAGGAGTGGAAATCTCTTTGAAACAAATCTGTCTTAAAAGAGTTGCCAAGCCAGAGCATTTCTGGATCTGCCAATGAAACTTCTGTTCCAATCAGTTGCTTCAAAAGGTGAAAAGGCTTTCTTGAAAAAAAAAAAGGAAATTCTGTCTGCAATATGCAGAAGCAAAAACCACATCTCTCGATCTGCCTATAATATTGAAGATGTGGGGGCTGAAGATCTAGAAAAGAAAAGAGAGTCAAAACATCACAATTATTTTAATTTCTCACAAATGGCAGAAGAAAAAGTGAGAACAAAATGGCTAATATTTGCCTGAGAAAATGTCTTAGATTTCCCTAAACATGCTCTGGATTAAATTAATAAAGCATATTCTAAATTACTACTAGTTCACAGAGCAGAAGAAATTTCACAATAGACAACTTAAACCTTCCTGTGTCTTTTCTTAGTATCTAAAAATTGTTTCAACCCCTGTTCTTGCTAATACTGCTAGTGAAGACTTAAGGAATATGTTGTTATTCAGTCCAATAGTCTTCCCCATCAAAAAAAAATGGGGTCCTTATCATGCAGTGTTCAAGCTGACATCTGTTTAAATTTTTGCACATCTTACACTATGCTGTTCATACTGAAAATACTTAAGAAAAATGATGTATTAAGAGGGGATATTTGATAAAACTATGGGGGTCTGTACTTTCATATGCATGAAAACTTCTTTCCTTCTGACTTTAAGAGTAAGAAAATACTAAAATGATGAAGCAAATGAGGCCAGGGCTGCTTATTACATAGTGATATGTTTTAGGGTTTAAGATTACAGAGCTTATTTTTGCTCAATTTAAAATGTATTCAAAATTTCTGTACACATTTAGAAGTTAAATTGTGAATTTTCAGTTCTCAAGAAGTGAGGCAAAATTACTGATCAGTTTACCATAATTTTCCATTATTACTGCAATTCTCTGAATCTTAAACTATTAAAAATATTTAGCAGATGTCAGAGAACAAGCAGTGCAGTAGTACATTTCTAAATTTGACCTTTTTGTCATGCACTATGAACAAGGAAAACTTCTATTAATTCTTTTCCATTTTTCTTATGCCATAATGCAACCTGTCAATTTCAGCATTAATTGCTGGAGCCAACATGCAAAAACTACCTCAAGTTTCTCTAAAAGAGAAACTTTGTTCTGCAGCACATGTTCATCAATTATTTCTGATTTTCAGAGCAGAATGAACCCAGCTGCTGTCGACTGTACTCGAGTCTGAAGATGCCAGAAAAGCACGTGCTGAGGTAACTGTGGCCAAAACAGAAGTTCTGACTTTCAAGTGAGTTTTTCACTTTTTATAAGCTACACCTAATGGTTGAATGGTTTCTTTATTCAGGTTTTTTTTTGGTTGAAATATAGACTGTCTATTTAACAGTTGTAAACAAAGGCAGTTTGATGATAAATATTTGTGTATTCTCTCTACTTGCTTTGGGTTTCTGCATCTCCCAGCAGAAGTGCCCAAAATACACGACTCATTGCCGAAGTCCTACTCAACCAAACCCCAGTGTCACATGAATTTTACAGAATAATCCACCAAATTGACCTATTTTACTAACACTGAGAAATTCCTATGTGATTTACAAGGCACATCAGTCTAACCAGAAGTGACTTTTTTGGTAACTGCAAGAAAACATCATGAAAAGTTATACTGCTGTTTGCAAACTGCGTTCATTCAACTTGTACTGTTATTTCCCATTTCTCATTTAATTCACTTGGATTGCCACCTTGGGGTCTAAAAATGCAACTGATGGACACGTAGATTCATAGTTAATTATTCTTTTTTTCCCAAAAGAACTAATCAGGTCACAAAATTAGCAGAGATGAAGTGTTACCCCAGTTTGGTTCATGTCAATAAAAATCAACTGTGCGATTAACAAACCAGACTTTCAGCAAACTGAAGTGTGCATTGGACACAAAACGTTTGATCCAAATATCTCAAATTGATTCTTATACCTATTACTTATATTTCTGAGTTACTACTGCCATCTTACTCCAGAAGGATCATTTGGAGTAAACAGAAATTTCTAATCAAATGCAAGGCAGTACAGCCGCTGACATCTGATCTGTTCATTTTTAAGTCTAATCTAAACACCACATACCCACATAAAGGTCTGGCAGCTGGGATCAGGCTTCAGCCCAAGCCTGGAGCAAGGCTTCAATCGGTATCTTTGTAAAGGGAAAAAGCCTTACCTATTCTGGCATCCCACTTAATGTAAAATCCAAGAGAGCTGGCAGCATAATTAAAAGAAACCGATCATTATAACCAGTTGTCTTTTAGACCAGTATTCATCCAAACAAATGATTACAGACATCAGTGAATGGCAAATGCATACGCAATCTTATGGGTAGCACAGAGAGCAAAGGCACTAAGAAGGAACAACTCTCACCACCAGAGGCCCTCTTCAGGTCACTTACACAGACAGCAGTGACAGGAGACCACGCTGCCACTGCTCATATGAAACATTTTCTGTTAAAAAAGAGGGCCTACATTTCCTTTTGCTGCCAATCCGAAATCTCCTCCCAGCATTGAAGTGGCTAAAACCCCCTCCCCTCTTTTGCTACTTACAGCTCTTGAAGCCAGCACGTGAAACTTTTTGCTAAGTTACAGACAAGAGTCCTTATATGAAACAGAGTAAGAAAATGGAGACGTGGAATATTTATGCTCAGGGCATTTTTGGTGGGAAAGAGCCATAATTGCATCCACACTGGGTGGGATGGGCACAGAAAGAACCTGCCTGTAACAGTAAAAATATCAGGAGCTTTAAAAGCAACCACACACATGCAAATACACCTGCTAGTGAACAATTTAAATAATCAAGTGAAAACAGTCCTGAAATACTGAGTCAAGAATGTAAATAGAAAAACAGAAAACAGTTTCCATACTTCTTTCCTCATGGACTGCTGGAAGACGGAACGAATGGAAAGACAGCAACGATAGAAATTCTCAATTAACTGAGGGTGGATGGAGCCACCGAGCCGTGCTACTTCTTTGTGAGTTGGAGTAATAAAGATTCCTTGCATCGTTTCCAAAGATAGATAGTGGAAGAGGGTATTCTCAGGACCAGACCTTAAAAAAGCAGGAGAATTAATATTAAAATTATTTTGAAAGACATTTCAGTTAAACAACATACGCTTTTGTTTCTCAAAAAACAACTGTTTCTCTGGTAACTACAGAGTACAAAAATGGATGCAGACAATCAAAGTGTGCCTATTTCTACACCAAGGAAATCCTGCTAATTTGCACTGTGAACACTCGATTAAAAAAGAAAAAAAAGGAAAGGAGAAATAAAAGTTTTGGGGGGGGAAGGGAAGCTTTCTTTAGAGCTCAGACAAGACTGTCACATGTATGTGGGACTTGTGCATACATTCTGACATATTCTTGGGAAACAGTGGCCTTCTCTAATTAAACTCTCCATTTAAGAGTTTCACTTCTGGGAATCCTTGCTTAGCAAAGTTTTGGTTAGAATGAAATTATGCAGAAACCTGTGGTCTGTGCATATTGAAAAAACGATCCAAGTATGGCCTTGAAAATTAAATACTTAATAAAAAATAATTTCTTACTTGATAGCATTAAGAAGCTCTGTATCTTTCTCTGAAAGGTTCTTTCTGAGGTTTCCTAAAGGAAATGGATTTGGTAGGGTATGTTTTTTTCTAGTGGCCTGAAAAGCAAGCAGATAGATGAACTGACAGAGAAAACACTGCTAATGAAAGAGCAGAATAAAACCAACAAATCACCTACTTCAAAGAAAATAATGCAGCATTTTTTGAAAGGTCCAAACAGTTGCAACAACTTGTATAAATGTATTTTATAGCGTCTTTTAGACTAAAATGGGTTAAAAGCAGTTGTACAGCTGCACAGCAATTTGTTCTGATAATTTCCATTTACACTGTTATTATTTTGGGGATATTCTCCAATTGTTTCCAATTCCAGTGCAGCTGTGCCCACCGTAGTCATTTGATAAAACCAAATATTTACAAGGAATGAGAAAATATAAAAATGTGATGACTCTGAGGCTGACCCAAAACTTCCCAAGGCAACAGAACTATTTTCTACTGAATTCAGGGGCTATGAGATTTATTCTTTTATAGAAGGCTTTTTTTGGGGGAAAAAAAAAAAGTTGAGTGAGTTTTTTAAAGAATTGCCACCTCCCCCATGCCCACCAGAACGTTATCAATTCTTTGTTCTCAGACCTGATCCACTACAGATTGTGGGTTACTGCTTTCATCTTCCACAGGACCTTCTTCACCGTGGTCAGGTCTTCCACTGCTTCTCGTAGGGCTCGGCTTACGCGCCGTTAAGGAAGAGTCGCCGAACAGGGTCCTTTTGCTCGCTGGAGTGGTTACTGATTTGGAAGTATTTTGTAGCTTACTTGGGGTGGGTGAGGTGGTCAAGCTCTCCAGTTTGTCACGTGTTGCAGGAAGGAACCAGTCAGCACAAGATAAAGGTGGAATGGAAGGAGAATCCAGCCTTTCCTCAATGCTGGCATCTATCCCTTCCAGCTGAAGTATAGTGGCTTTGACCTGATCAACATATATACAGTCTGGTCCTGGATTCCCAATAGCTTTTGATGCACAGCCTCCTGCCTCCAGCAGGACACACAGCATAAAGTGTCTCTGTAAACATGGAGATAGGAACATTAGCCTTTGGGTTAATATACAGTATGTGCTATATTATAGATACATCTCATCTGATACTGGGGGCAAAATACAGCGCTATATTCATCGCTCCTCCCTCATCTCCAGAGAACTTACTCTTTTCTAATGAAAGCATGGCCAAGGAGATCTTTCTGTTATGTTATTTAAGTTAATCTTGCAACTGTAAAAGCTATCGTGTACAAATTCATTAGTTGTTTGCTTTAAAAAAAGTCCACATTTAAAAAAAACCCCACCACATTTCTGAAAAGACTCACCTGAAAATACACGATCATACAAACATCTTCAACCAAAGTAAAAATGCATAAAAGTAATGATAATTTATACTGTAACTTGCAAGCTTTACAAATGCATAAAAAAATGCTACTCTGAGGAATTCCATCCCACAAAACCGCTATAATACAAATACTTTGTGAAATGACTAAATAAAATGCATAGGAAATGTTGATCTTCCTGAACAACAGATAACACACAACAGCAAAACAGGCACGCTGCAAATGTTAACTTACCAAGCCAACTATCAGCAAAAAGTATCTTGCTTCAGGTTCCCTGTATCCTGTAAAACTTGAAACTTCGCAGGGCTGGATGTGATGATGTGGGAACACTTCCCTCCATATCACCAACTGCCCGATCTTCTGCTCTGCTGCCAGGGGCAACAGGCAGTAGTGCCGACAATACAGACCGATATCAAGAAGATCTTCCTTTGGCAGGTGATTGCCAACCAAGTACCCCTGAATTGAACCAAGAAAAGGAAGCATATTCAGTAAGAAATGCAACACCACTACTTACCTCTTAAGAGTACTTTTCATATGGAGATATCCATGCTCCACATGCACAGAGACTGTAAGCTTTCTGGGGAGAGACTGTCTCTCTGGTACACAGTTGTACAGCAGGTAACACTGAGCTTTTGCACCACATCTGTTTCAGTATTTTGATTCTTCAAACAAAACATCAGAGTATAAGCAAGTTGTCAAAGGCGAGCTGGGAAATGCATGGCTTTAACAGCTTTCGAGACAGCTACATAGTTAAGGTGCTTTAATTCTCATTTAATTATCTGCCAAAAATACTGAGCTTTCACTGGAATTAATAAAATTCCAAAGGAGAATACAACGGTGTTTCTAGCACTAAGGGCATTACAGTCAGAGCACTGTCACAGCAGATACTGTGCAGTTCCACTTGTGCTGACAGTTTAGTCTCATAACACTACCAAGCAGAAAGAACAATTGCATGATAAAATCCTTAACAGGTAAGTTTCCTTAAAGCAAAGGCTGTTATCTTCATCCTTATACTCTTGAATACGCTGTCTGCATTTAATAAAGATAAATAAATTTACAAATGAGGCCAGAGTGAAAAAGCTGTCAATCCAACTTCTCAAGCCTTTGATTTAAAGACAGATTAAAGACAGATCACCTGTTCTCTTCATTAAAAAATGGCAATGGGGTTTCAGTTTTAGGTCTGCTACTGGAAATACATGTTTAAAGCAATCACGTTTCTGCATATTTGTGAGGTTCTGAAAATAGTTACTCCATGGCTGGGTTAGATTTCCACGTGCATTTCCCTAATCTTTAGGCCTTAATCACTAATATTACCTTGTAGAAGAGACAGGAGCCCATAATCATATATAATCTTCTCATGTCATAATAATCTTCTGACTGTGGAAAAAAAGGTATTATATAATTTTTAATTCAGAACTTTTATTTTATTTACCAAATGCAAGTCAATTAATTCTAGTCAGCTGCAATCAGTATCTTAAACAATTTCATTTTTGACCTCTTCTTGTTATCAGTATGGCAGTTAATACTGAACAGTTAAATGAAATACCAAGTTTTTAGCTTCCATTATTGATTCCTATGTCTCTACAATTTTCTCTTAACAACTTTCAGCTCAAAATAAAAGATTTCCTATTTAGTTCTTCTATATCCTTAAACTATTTTTGTTAGGACATGCTAATTCTCAGAGTTCTTAACAGCAAAGTAGCTAATGCATAAGTATTGACACCAGAGGCCCTCCTAGAGTCAAACTTCCAAGTCAAAGCATTTTTCCAGCATTTGACATTTGACCCAAAATATACCCATTCATTGATCTTTAAATCTAGATGCCCAGTGCTCTGAGATTAGTAACACTACCTTTAGATGGATGTAGTTTATTTTAAATTAAGGGGGAGCAATTAATTTCTGTGCAATAAACTGCAACTTTTGAACATTACTTTCCATAAATAATCATCCAGGTTTAGTCCTATGATTTTATTTCATTTTTTCATTGTTTTGCACGATGGACTATGTCTGCCTACCTTATATTTTATGTTTTAAGAATTGTTCAGTATCTTTTGTAATTAAGAATATATATGTTCCAAATTGTCATGCTAAATAAGCGATCAAACGAGTTATCTTCAGGCTTAATTACAATACACCTATAAATAATATAATTTTAAGAATAACTGTTCTGGAACATCAGTTTAAGCAAGTTCTTCCATTAGAAAGTGAAACTGAAATTTCAATGTTTGCACCTCACTGTCCTATACAGCACAGTAAAGAGCATGCACAGCCAGTGGTATGTAAGGAAATGACTATCTTCTCCTTTAACAGTATTAAAAATATGCATGACTTCAGAACTGCTTTCTGTAAACTGAAAAAAATAAGTTCTCAGTGCTCCATAGAGGTTTTTAGGTTTGTTCACAATTGCTTTGGAAGAAGACAGTTATCTATATGAAAAAAGAAATGTAACAACCATCAGCTATGTTGAAATTAGAGTGTCCCTGTAGACATCCCATTGACTTAAACAACAGTAATCACAGGTTTTCAGTGACCAGTCCCACAGGATTGTAATATGGTTATAATGTTAACCACGGAGAGAAATCCAGGATAAACAGAATGGGTAAAATTGAGCTATGTTCAAACAAGAATAATGCAGTACATACCTTTGCTTTGACTCCCACTTGCTTAAAAAAAGCGATGAGTTTGGAATTGATGCTTTTTTAAACTACTGAATATGACACCGAGGCAAAGAGATACTGAGCAATGCAAACAACAAAAATAAAATGTTTACCAGATCTGCAAAGTCAGCTGCTTCCAGATCACTCAGTGCTGTGTCAATTTCCATCTGAAACATTTAAACAGTACATTTTAATAGAGATTTCCAACACATTAACTGACAACAATAGCACAGTTTGCTCTATCTTGCCAGTCTCAGGAGAGTAGGATTTGTACAAAGTGAATGGACAAAAATTTGCACATACTTTTCAGCAGTAATATCAAGTATCAAGAACACCTCAATTCATCAGATGAAAGAAAAATCCTTTTTAATGCTGTGTATTTCCTTATTCTTTGAAACTGTAAAATTTCTTTGCTTCTGTGCCTGCCGAACCCACTGTTCAGTATAAAGGAGATGTCACTCTTTCAGCATGCTTTAAAACACAAGCTCTACAATCTACCCCTAGAAGGCTGGAGATAAGTCTGAAGTCTGGCAAGCTATTGCATCCAACTGTGTTATTAGAAAAATCTTTTTCACAATGGATTTAGTTTTTGTCTCTATGGAAATTGCCAAAACTTTCTCACACATCATCTTTGTTCTGCTGAAGCTGCTTCAAGCTTGCTTATTTCTCCAACTGCTGGTTAACGTCAGCTTTACTAAAAGTACTTTTCTTTAAAGAACGTGGTGCTAGCCACTGAAGTTCATGGCATAAATGTGCTACTTAATGAAAAGAACCCAAACTCCATCATTACAAACTTCTTGGACTGTATTAACAAGCTGCCTGTCATCAAAATGCAGCCAGTTTTTCAAACAGAGAAATGTCAGCGAGGCTGTTGGCAGTCAACAACTAACCAGTCTCTCAGCTTTTCTCCAGTTAACTGGCTTTCTGCCCAACAAAGAACTGACATTTTTAGTTTTGTATTCCTTGTAGAATATAAAGATCTTCACCAAAACTTCACTTGTAATTTCATCTTTGCAACAACAAAAGTTTTCTGGAAAATGTGGATGGTCCAAGACAATTTTGTAAAGTGATGTCTGCATCATAAATGCAAACGACTTTGTTTTCTAAATCCCTTTAAAGCTTACAGTTTTACAAAAAAGAAACAACTTACAAGATAAACTAGAGAACAAATTGTAATAATGTCTCTACAAAAACTTGGGAAAAGAGAAAAGCATGGAGGATAAGAAAAAATGATCACCAAACAGTCCAAGAAAACAAGGTCTTCACTTCCTGCATAGGTGTGACAACAGTTAGAGGTGTTCTGAGTTGTATTTCACACACGTATCAGGCTGCTGACTGACCATATTGTACAACTACATGTTGCACAAACATTTCATTCCCCTCAGCTGTGAAGCACGCATTTCACAAGCGAATGGACAGGCATGTTACAGGACTAAATGCCCACCTCTACATTTTCCCCCTGGGTAGTAGATTTAGCTCTGGAGTTATGGTGTGAAAGAAGCTTTTCTAAAAGACTCCATAAATAAGTACTTCTAGAGCCAGAACACACATAACAGGGCATTATATGTAACAGTTGTTTCAAATTAGAGAAAAATCACCTTTAGGTATTTTGGTCTAATAACATTGATTTGGTTGTGTATATGAAAAAACACTTCAGAGAAGACTTGGCAGGAATTATGCATCACAAATTCTATTACTTTTCTTTAAAAAATATTACTTTACTAATGATTATTCTAACAATCCCTATTTTAACTTCTTGAAGTCATGAAAATGAGGTTTAATACTCAAAGCTGTAATGCTACTTACTGTGATCTAGCTTTTGTCTTACTATTGCTTAAAGCACAGCTCCATTTCTAATTAGGAGGTAACCAGACACAGTGAAATGGTGCAGAAAAGCTGTACCTGCATGGTGTCAAACAAATGATGGATGGGTATTTATTTTGATTCTGTCACAGCCATTTATAACTCTCTTAAATTACAAGTTACACATGGGCTTCCAAGTAAGATTTCTACCTGGAAAAACACTTAAATTGGTCAGAATCAAATATAAAGCTACATACCAGGGGCTGCTTTCTCTACTGCACACGCTAGTTCTTAGAGAGAGAGGTGTGTGTGTGTGTGCGTGTGTTATAAACAAATATTCCTATGTCATGATGTTCTCTTCCTAGATAACTCTGAAGTCACCAAGCCATACTCCTAATAGCAATCTGTTCTCTGTGGGAGTGATTGTGTAGTTCCAAACCTTAAATAAAGGATCCTGTAGGAGAACGGGTGGTCTGGGATGGGCAAAGCACCTACATAAATTACACAGTAACAGCAGAAGACACCTGCATCAATTTTCTGGTCTCTCATGTACAAGTTTTCCTAGAGAGATCTGAAAATGACATCACCTTGATTTCCTGAGGCAGCGTCAGCCAGCGCAAGCCTGGGAGATTGTCTAAGAACAATGCACTGCAGGTATCATAGTGTTGAGCACTCGGGCTGGCATTGGACTTGAGTCTTGCAGGCTGCAACGCACGCTGGAAGAACAGGTTGAAAAAGTGATCCAGGCGAGAAACATTTTCCACCTGGCAAAAAGCACTGAACAAACATGAACTCCAAGTTAGAATAACAGCAAGAAACTTGTAGCTTGTTTATATAACCCTCCGTGCTAGAGAAGTCTCTTTACAGCATGATACTATATTTGGATTATTTTTTTTTCAACATTCCTTTTAAACATGAAAAAACCCGCTAGGCTGATATCCAGGCAGTACCTATAAACAAAGGAAAAACTAAAGCAGTATAGTGTTACAGTACATGTCTTAGATGAGACAGTGATCAGCTTCATCCTTTTGGAAAATAAGATTATTCTTTTTCTTTATTTTAGTAATTTGTTGAACTATTTTTCGTGTGTTGCAGATCTTTTCTTCAAAAGATATAAAAGAGCACTCTACTACTACAAAATACTCTACCATTACATTGTCTCCTATACTTCTGTCAAAAGAGTACTTTACCCCTCACATCCAAAGCTAAGCTTTTCTGAGGTCCTTTAAATAGTTGCAGGTATTAGAAATAAAAGTTGCTCCTTGACATAAAAAACGTTGTGAGAAAAAAGATAAAGCCTGACATTATGGAAGATCATTCTTTCTCGAAACTTCTATGCTGTAAAACATAACAAATGCATACAAATATTAGGCTCTTCTCTAGGGCATACACACTTTAACCCTGAATTGAATGCAAGCGTATGAAGAGCGTACCTTGGCAATTTTATTTAGGTTACAGTCAGACTGAACATTTTCTGGATGATTTCCAAATGCAGAGAAAGACAGTCACTCTGCCAAATAAAGTTGAGAAGTCTGGAGTGTTTACTTTATTAAAAATATAACACTGATTCATACACACATTTTACAGACAGTGCTTTAACACAGAGGATAACATTTGCAGAGTGCTGTTGACATCCACAGTGACTTAGATTTATGTGAATGATTTAACCTAACCAAGAACAAAATCTTCTAAAGTAACAAAGGCTGTTTAAAGGGAGTCTTCCTAGTGTTAAACTGAGACAAAAAGGCAAGAAGAACAGAATCTGGTTTTATTGCACAAGTGTAAGGGAACATGCAAAGAAATTCCATGTAAATGTTAAAATGAATGCTTCTAGCTGTCTTTTTCAGGGAACATCAGTGAAAAATTAGTGACTAGAAAGAAAATGCTTTTGAAAGAACTCACCTGTCTAGAGAACCGTACATAAATTTCAAGGTCCTGACAACATCTTCAATCATGTTCCTCAGCTGAGAAAGTGGCACACTGAAAATAAAATTAAAACGTACACCAATGTTTATAACATCTTTACTGTGAATAAGCATAGGCATCTTCTCCAGAGCTCTGTTCTTACATAGTCACGTAGCACAAGAATTCAGTAGTCTCTAATTGGGACTTGACTTTACCAAACACTGAAAATGATTGTTTTCTAGCCTACACATATTTGTGAGTTCTAATGATACCTTATTCCCCTTAGAGGAAATGAAAGGGAAACTGTAACAATGGATATATAAAAGATGTGAACAAAGACAATCAAAAAAGTGGAATCACAGGTATAGAAACTAATTATAGTTAAAAAAAGTACATTGTGAGCCCTCCCTTTCTTGCTTTTTTGATAGGCAAAGAGTACAATTTGAGGACACGTAATAGGAAACAAAATCAGAGGAAAACAAAGCATTTTATTTGAAACTCACTTTTCTTCAGGAAGGCCAATTACAAGCAACTTGTCATATTCTTTCCAGTAGACAACTTGAACCAGTTTTTCACATAAGAAAAGGGAGGAACTAGAAAGATTAAACCAGAAGTACTTCTTTTAGCACTGTGAAGTTATAAAAGACCACCATTACAAGCCAGAATGACTTACCTGTATTTTATATGCAGTCTTATGTATATGTATGATGTATATATTGTATAACCACATGCATGCAACCAGGCTGGGTAATTGTATTACCACAGAACTCAAAGACCCTCTGATTTCTAGTCCAAGCAGATCTCATCAGTAGTAACAATGTTTTCAAGTATGCAAATAACAAGGATAAGCAAAAGCTACTGAAGCACCGCAGTCATCTTCTGCATGATTCAGGTGCTCTTTAAAGGTCTTCCTGGCATACACCTTTCAACTGTGAAAATGAATACCATTTCCAATTACAGTGAGGTACTAATGAAGGTTCTGAACACAGCAGTCGCTTGCAAAATCACTTGAAAAGACTCCACACATATGCTGAAAACAAGCTGACACTGTCTGTTTCTGGGCCTGAAATCCCACTTACATTTGGCTTTTTTATACTGATCCAGGTCAGCCTGACACACAAAGCACTGATGAGCACTCTTGCCCGAGACCCCCAAGAGATGTAAACTCATAGTGATTCCCAGTAGGAAGAAGTGTGAAACTGAAAAGTGGTACCTGCTATCTCACCTGTAATTATTCCATGAGAAAATAATCTACCTTTAAATATTCAATAATCTCTTGACATACCTCCACCACCTCTACACTGCTCCAGAAGCTCAGGAGTCAATTTTATTAGACTTCTTATTAGAACCCTACTCTGTGGATACAAAAGTCTTTCAGATGTTGCAAGTTTAATGTGAAATAAGATGAGTTTAAAAGTAGCAGGCACTCATGAATTTAACTAAATTACATTCTTTAAAAAAAAAATTTGATTGAATTTGTTGCAGAATTTCCATTTTGCCACAGTGCAGTGCCACAGAATCCCAGTTTAGGCAAGGATGTTTTAAGAGATCTAAAGAGAGGATCTAAAAGAATTTCATGGAACTAAAACCCCTAGTAACTGCCACCCATGAAAAATAAGTTCTCCCAAATCAATGTAAATCCAGGCTGGGCAGTCCAACCTCGGGCATGCTGTTCTAGGTAAAACATTGCTGTCTAGCAGGTGGAGTCACTCTCGGTTTGTCTAGAACTCAATGCATGACCTGTGTTTTTCTGTACACGTATGTATAAAACAATAAAAGTAGTAACACATTACATTTCAAATACTTTTACCTGATAATCTGGGTACCAGTAACACTTTCCAGTATGTCAGACAGCGTGAGAAATATTCCTCTCACACTTTTCAGTTTTTGGGATGCTTCTGATATGGGGTACTGATAAAGAATTTCTTGCTGTGAAGAAAGTTAGCTGTTAGTCGAGCAAAGCAAAACCAAGAACAAAAAAAATCACACACAAGCAAAAAACCCAACCCACAGAAAACAAGAGACATTTTTTTCTTGGCCTCCATTTTTTTTAAACACTAAAGCTTTTACCATATACTTTCAGATGGTATCAAAAAAAGCAGGGGTCTGCACGGGCATACTGGGAAGTTCTACAATGCACATAATGTTTCTGACAGTTTTAATTTTTCCATTTTACAGAAAAGTAGGACTTATTTAGAATCATTATTACATGGAGAAACATAAAATTATAAACAGTATGGTCACTGCGTTCTTTCAGTATTTAAACTGTGACTGAAATAATCAAACCTTGCTTTACACGTATAGCACAAAATATAACTGAGTTATCTATTCAAGTTACATGTACATCATTAACAATTCCATCCCCAAACCTCTGACCATCTGTGTCAGCATACCCTTAAAGAAGCCGTCTTGCAACTGAAGATCAGTAGAGATCTTTGTGACAATTCTTTTTCTAACCAGTTCTTCAAAATAACTGTTTTATGTCAGCTTTTAAAAAAATGTGTATTATTTCATCAACCATAACAGCACAATAAGCAGACATATGATTCCCCACATTTATTGCTTTCTGCCAAATCACGATGGGCCAGAAATAATGCATGCAGTATTAAGCATATCCAATGCAAAGAGCATACTAAATTATCTTTCTACAGAAACAAAAGCAGCACAGACATTATTAACTTTTCTATTTATGACACTAAGCACATCCAGCCAGTGCCAAGACTCATTAGAAAATTTTCCTTCATCAAGATTAAAAGAATGTAAAGATTCATTACAGAAGGACCTGGCAAACTCTTCATTCTTATCCAATTTAATTAGCTCTATTTTCAAATACTCATTAGTGACAAGGATTTTTTCTTTCTTGAATCAATCCCTCAGCTAGAAAAAACCCACCATTTTCTAATTACAGCACTATAAAGGGCTAGAAAGAGCCTTTTTTCCTCATCAATATGAACCAGAGCCTTTAGACAAAACTCATTTGAGGATTATCTGTACACTTTCCCAGGGAAAGAAAAGACAACTGTAACAAAAGGTCATAGCTGCACCTCATATATATGTATCTATATATTAATGAGTCAGCAAGGTTCAGCACATACTGCCATGCAAAATCAGCTGTCTTCAAAGCGAGGCAAAAGTTCACAGACCAATGACAATGGAATTAATAAATGAGAATTAGCTCATTTCTTCAAAAGTGCAAACCCTCCCTCAACCCAAAAACCCAACCCTGGACAGAGTACCTAACTAATGGCTTATCAAACAGCTTTCCCTTTTCATTTTTATTTTACTAATTTCTCAAACTGAGCCCAAATAACATTTTTTAAAAAAATATAGTGCAGTCTTGACAAAATAAGAAGTGGCTAAAAGTGTGTCAAAATGATGCTTACCTGCTGAAAACCTCCTATAATCCTCAAACACAGCACACTGACAAGAGATGCTTTAAATTGCATCTTATATAACATTACCAAAGAAACAATGGATGAAAAGACAACTATGAATTTTTAAAGATTAATTCAGAAATTATAAAAACAGAGAGAAATGCTGCAGGAAGCACAAGTCTGTGTCTATATGAACCAAGCTATCAACAGCTACTCGGTAATACCTGCTTCCCAAGGATGCTAAACACATGCTTCCAGGAACACTCATGTAGGAGTATTATGAACATTGCTCCTTCAGAAGCATGGTATCGTCAGAATGAGTTCAAACACCAAGATGTTACAGCTTATGCTGGTATAAATAATGTGTAATTGTAATACCTTGAATTAAATCATAAGAAAAAGACAAGAACCACCTCACTCCCTGAAACCATTACCATATGGGGCACTCCCCACATATGCACACATGCTGAATTACTTCTTGTACTGCTTTCCTTTATAGTTGAGTAGATCGAGCTTACGAGTCTCAGAGCTCATTATTTCTCTTTTTGGGTGCCAAACGCTCACAAGTGGAAGAATTAGTTACTAATTCTAGTTGCCATTGTATACATGGATGTGATCTGCATACCATGCTGCCTTTATATATGGGTGAAGAATCTTAGGAAAGGATCGTTACATTTTTATGGTGCAGTATGGCAGAGGTGTGTAATAACAGCAGTGCTAATTTGAAGTACTACTGTAAATTAAATCTGGAACAGTACACCTACAGGGTGAGTGTCCCTCACTGTTCACCAAATGAATTTAAAGACAAATGCCTTGAAGAAAGCAATGTTCTTTTGTTAGGAAATGTTAGAAAGAGCTTGATTACACCAGCAAAGCAACTCTCAACATTGGAGACTATTTAGGGCTGCCAAGACTTCTCAGGAAACAATTCTTCCATGGCATGAAGGGAGAACAAGTGCATTACAATCCCTCTTTTACCTCTGCTCAACATTCGGGGTTAATCCTGTTGCTTGGGAGAGTGTAAAGAAATAATGGGGCAAGGAAGCTGTACTCTATTTACTCTGAAGTGCAGAAACTTCAGTTAGGCATTTGCATATCTATTCACCTAGCAACAGAGAAGCCAAAAGCTCTAACATGGTTTCTTTTTTTTTAATGTTTCATGAAGTTTATGTGACCAAGAAAACACTGGTCTTCAAGTCTACAGCAATTGTCCATAGCTGTTCTATCCACATAACATAGCAGCCCTGGACTACAAACAGAACTGAGGGGGAAAAAAGAACTATTTGCAATACATAAGTGAACTTTGATAAAGCATCTTAAAATTATTTAATTCACAGTTAACTGAGCTCTTTTCATTTTTATCATAGGGAAATACCACAGAGAAAAAAACTGCAGTATCATTTGTTTTAATGAAGCAGTCTCTGGGTGGGAAAAACACCAAAGAATGACCTTGCCTAGTTGCAACACTGTAAAAAAAATAAATTAAAAAAATTATAAAGAGACACTTGTATAAGCTATTTTCTGCTGAAGGTACCTCCCATGAAAAAATGCAGTCTCAAAACAAAATTGGAAAGAACTGCAAGTCGAAGCTTACAGTGTTAGTACCTTGCTGTAATACACAGTGAAGCATACATTATTTTAAAATATTATGTAAAGAGCATGATTTATATTGCAAAGTCAGTAGAATGATGAAGTACTGGATTTACAGTTGCCCAATAAGCCTTGATTATACACACTCATCTGTCCATCTTGTCCTCTGCAGGAGACGGGCATCTTTCAGAGAAAATGTAATACTAAAAGACAGCATCATGCTGTGTATGTACAAAAAGTACTGGAGGCTGAATTAAGTTGCTCAAGTGGCCATAAATCTGTCATTTCCTAGCTCTGAAGCACTAGACTCTGCCAACTTCATTTTCATATGCTGTTATGATACCATGTCATTTTCTAGGGTTCTCCTCCCCGGCCCTGTCTCTAGAAATTAACCTCCATCACGTGTAGTTGTAACACCTTTTCTCCATTATGCATCACCAGCAGAGCAATACAGACGTCTGTCACCTGAAAAATACTATCCAAAAAATAAAGACATCTCAGAGAAGGGAAGGGACAGAGCACTCACTGGATCTAAGGATTAATTCCAGAGCAGAGAAAGCAAAATGTCTATCTTCTGCTCCTCACTCCATCACTGTCCCACCACCCCAGTCCCTGGGGACTGGCAAAACTAGTGCTTCATTTGATGTCTCCACATTACAGCTAATGCAAATCACTGGGGCACCATGCTGAATCTAAGGAGAATTTACACAAGGGGAGAAGAGTCTTTTTCCAAATGTCTGTTCATAAAAAGTCTTCTCCCATTTGTCATTTTTGGATCAGGCAAGAGGCCAAGCTCAGCCCTCTGCACCCTTCTGTGTCTTCCCTGCATTCTGAGTGGAGTATTCGTAGCTATGGCTACACCATGAACAACATCTACAAACTTACAATGGGTTGTACGTACACTGGCAAAATTTTTCTGAGGAACACAAAAAGGGAAGAGATGTGAAAGGAAGCTTCATGGGACAAAGGAAGAGTGCTTCAGTAGCTCAAAAATGTTGCCCGAGCAAGAATCAACAGCTGGTTGCAAACAGCAGACATGCGAGACTCCTCTAAGAAAAGGCACATTTTAAAGCATTAGCATTTTAGAACAGGAGGGGCCAGACGGATCATGTATGTGGGCTGCCAACAGCTCCTGCTGGGGACAATTTTTTTGATTAGGCAGATTTCATAGTTTGAGAGGCATATTGAAAACATCACAGTGAGCATCTGAAAGACAACAATGAACTTCCGAATTTATCTCTGCTCTGCCTGTTAACACCTCCAGCCTGCTCTTTACGTCAATACATTCAGCAGTGCTAAAGTGATTTCAAGCCCAATTAGTTTGTCAGCAGTGACACCAACTTTTTTCCTGGAGTTTCAAGCCTTATTCCTGTCAAAATGTGCATTTTACAGAATACTCACAATAATTAACAAAGTTTTTTAGTCTCTTTTTTACACATCAAAAGGCACAGCAGTTGCTGTTGTCAGTTGTTACCTTTCATCTTCAGTTTTAGTTAGCCACATACCTCATCCTTAGATGTTTCAGAGTCCAGTTTCATTGAGAGGAACATGACAATATGGGGCACATCTTGTATAACCTGCTGAAGGTCCGTACTGTCTTCTCCCCACAAGAGACGGACCAGATTGTTCATGCTTGACTGTGCCTGTCTACACCTTTGCCGAGAAGTTCCTTCAGGCTCAAATAAAGATGTTTCAAATGTAAGTTTAACCTATTAAGACAATTAATTATTATGAAAATCAGGCTGTACTTACAATTAGGTTCTAGTATCAGATGAAACAGATGCAGTTTGAGCCCTTTAAGAGATCAAGTTGCCGTAGCTTTACTGACAAAGATGTAAGCATGCAAAAATTCCTGCTGGTTCAAGAAAACCAATTACACATCCAGCATTCCAAACCCATCTATTACCAAGGACAAAGCCAGCTATTACATGCTCCATGACCCATGTGAGTAAGCATGTGGTTTGGGGTGTTTTCATACTTAATTCTTACAGTTTTGAGAACAGAAAAATATACTTAGTGCTCTGGGTTTGTTTGAACACAAAACCTATTACCATGCTTTTGAAACACACACAATGTTTTACTTTTTTCAAGATATCAGCACTTTCCTAAGTACATATCCTCAAGGCTCCTCTGTGAGCATTTCTGTGCCATTTTGAGTTCAGACAGGTACGTTTGCACAGGAAAATCAGTTTACATTAGACTGCAGAAGGCTGTTAATTTGTGAAGGAATTGCTACTGAGTGTTAATCTGCCAACGTTTTCACTATAACTTCTCTTTTTTTTAAACTGTAAAGTCAAATGAGTTTTGTTGCTGTATTTAACAATTGCACACAACTAGCAAGAAGCATAAAATTGCTTACATCACTTGCTGTGCTGTCTTTAGAAGGAAAAAATAAAAATCAAAGCACAAACAGAGCATTCTCTCAAAAATAACTCGAAGCTTAGATGATCAAGCTTACTCTGTCAAAAAGTTACATGATGTTTACTGTTCTTTATTTCCCAAATAAAGTAAACCCCAGGAATTTTAGAACAAATGAGTTTTTAGAACTCATTCTGGCAATAGTAAAATTTTAGATTTCCTGCCTCACACGCAACACAAAATCCAAGCTTGGTGTGGAAATATATTCCATGATTTGCTTTACGGACCACCTTTTTATGAGCTCTGCCTTGCGAAAATGATGTTAATTAGTTGTTCCATTTGGGGAATGAACACTTCATCCTAAGTATGAAAGAAGGATATATGAGAAATACATAGCTCTTAATGGAGCATAAAATGGTAATTTCCAAAGAGAATAAATTGATTTATTTTCTTGGATGATACCTTAGTTTTTATCTTTGTTCAGAATGACTGAAAATATATCTATTTGGATGAAGTAGGCATGCTCTCAGTTACCTCTTTTGTATGTTCTTACTCTAGATTGTCTGCCTTAAAGTATCCTTAACAGGCCTATTGACTGGGAAGTTCTCAACATAATACATCACACCAAATCCTGCTTCTTTCTCAAGTCAGTGACAGTCTAGCCTAATGATCGATGAAATAGAAAAGGTTTATATTTTCCCAGTTGTAATAAATCTGAGAAGCCCAAGCAGAGGTAATGATACATTTAAATATAGATAATTCACATTTTCATAATTGTGTGTGTATACACATACTAAAGAGAGGAGTGCCAGCAGGGAATAATGACACTTTACAACACCCACCGCCTGTCAAATGAGATCAGCGAGAAGTGCCATCATCAGCTCTTCCAGCTACAGCATTCATGTCACTGGCTGCCACCTTCCCATCCCACTCTGCTTCCTCCCAACACTTCTCATTAATCTTCTCCTCTCCTATTTTGGCTGCTGTCAGTATCTTTCTCCTCTCTTCGCATTCTCCAGAACAGCACTGCACCCAATCCTGCTCTCCTGCTGTGTGCTACCACTTTCTGACAGTAACTCATCCCTTGCTCTTCTCATCATCATTTCAGTTTTGATTCATTACACTACATGATAACAAGACTCGAGGAGCAGAAACACACAGCTAAGAAGCAGTGACTTTAAGACCCAGTAACTTGATCATTCACTGTTTCATGTATGTTTTCTTCTCCAGCATTCTGTGGCTCAGTTCTCTCGTTGGCACTCATGTATTTCAGAGGATTTTCCTCACACCCTTTTTAACTTCATGCAGATTTCAGCAAAGCTCAATGGTTATTTCTCTTAACTTCTAAAACATCTTGTCTGCGGACACTTCATTCATGACACTTAGGGTACGGGCTCTACACTAAGGACACACAGGTGTAATTCTTGCTACAGTCTATCTTTCAGTCCCTCAAGTTAAAAAAAAAAGTAAAACCAAACCCAAAACATCTCAGTTTGCCTTGTATTAGAGACACAGCCATACAGCCCTCCAAGCAAGAGCTCAAAACAAGTTGGGCCAAACAGAACTTTACATCTCACTCCTGTTGTAGGCATCTGTGCTGCCTCCCACATCACCATGGGCAACACCACACCACTCAGATGTGAAGTCACTGTATTTTGAGAAAGGTCTCTGCACAGTTTGAGTACAAGTTCCTTCTCAAATCTTCTAACAACTTCTGTTCCTCTCTACTTTTGTCCAAGTGCTAATCTATTTCCTGCCTTTAAAAGAAATTACTGTGAAAAAGACCATCTAGGCTGGAAAACACTGTCATAGAAAAATGACCAAGAGATGACATTTGTACATACCTTAAAAAAATTAATATTTTTTTTTGTGGGGGAGAAATGAATCTCTGTCCTGAGCAGTGCACAGAATCTGATTAAATGTGTGACTACTGAAGTACCCTTTTGTAAATCATAGACTCATCGAGGTTGGAAGAGACCTTCAAGCTCATCCAGTCCAACTGCCTATCTACATCACCACTAACCCACGTCACCCAGCACCACATCCAGATGCCTCTTGAACACCTCCAGGGACAGTGACCCCACCACCACCCTGGGCAGCCTATACTGACATGAAATTATTCACAACTTTGATTCCGTTTCTCCGAAAGAAAACAGGAAAGGAAGTGAAATGAAGAATGGGAAAAGCACAAAAGATACTAGTATTCCACTCCATAAATATGTATCATGCACACATTCACAATACTTAGTTCTGAAAAGAAGATGTGACAGAAGTGGACCATGACAGAGCTCTCTGAAGTCATGCAATGATATGAAGAAAAAGACATGGACTGTTAACTAGCTACTCCTCATAACACAGGAACCTGGGGGTATGAAATGCACCTCCTTAGATGGCAGTTTGAAAACAAAAGTGAACGTAACACACAAATCAGTTATGTACATCCCTGCTACAGGATGCTGTGGAGGTCATGGGTATTTTAAGAAAAAGAAGACGCAAACCTGTAAGTGATCCAACAACCCCATAATTATTGACTGCTGGAAGCTGGAAAAGTATGATGGGAAGGTCACTCTGTATTTAATTTGCTTCTTAATACTCTCTACTTACACATTTGTCAGTGTAAGAAACAAAATGTGGCTGTTACACCGTTGCTCTGACCCAGGAGGGCAGGCTTTCTGTGGGTCTGCGAGCAAGCTGCATGTCTTAGGATATGGATTTTATTACAGACAGAGCCAGTGGCACTGCCTGCCTTTTAAGCTTGCCTGCCATTTCCTGTTTAAGTCTCTGCTTTCCATGTGCTTATGGTTTGCACAACTGTAACTCAAAATTTAAGGCTGAAATTTCCGATTCTGAATGTCTGCCTCGGGCTGAATATTTTTAGAGAGTTTTGGGTAAAATGGTTCTGCAACTTTAGAGTGTCAAGGTAAGGAAAACAACACCCCTTTAGCCTATCTTCCCTTTCCTATTCTGTCTTCTCTGTCTTGTGATGATAGGAAATAGCAACTATTTTGATTACAGAAATGTAAAATTGTACAGACTGCAGAATAGAACTTTATTGTACTATCTCAAGCATTGATTGAGGGGTGGGCTTTGTCCTGTCGCATGCAGTGACTGCTACAGAACTTCTAAACAGCATATCCAATGCTCCAATCAGAATTAGGACTTCATCTTACTAGGTGATATGTAAGCACCCAAACAGAAACAGTTCTGTCATTAAAAAAAAGAAAAAGAAAACGAAAAAAGAAAAAAGACTGGTGCAGCATTTGGACTTTAATGTTCAATAAATACACTAAACTAGCTCTTACATGCCTAGAAGCTAGTTTGCCTAAACTGAGGTAAGGAAAGCAAAATTCTGGAAATATAATAATGAGAGATGTTATGCCACATGCTGCAGCTGAGAGAATCTAGGCAATTAGTTTTTGAAATAACTTCCAGTAGTTTTTAACACTGAATCCAAAAGAGCAGTGACTTTGCTTATGCACATAACTTGTAACTACAGTAAATCAGCTTTAAATGGGATCTTTTTTGATATTTTGCAACGTACGATGAATGAGAGCACATTAACAATTGTGCTTGGATCACAGCTGTCTTTATTACTAAATCTCAGAGACAACCGCCCTCTGTTTCTTCAGCAGCAGTTCAACGCTGCAAAAAACCTCAGAACTCTGCATTTCAATTATCCACTGGTCTATTTCAGCAATCACTCTTCTGGCTTGACTCAAACTGCACAGTAAAAAAGGAATAATTGCACTTTAATAAAAGGTTTTGGAAAGCCAACATGACAAAGTTATACATTTCAACTAATCGCTGTCTACTTGACAGATTTACTGACAACCTAAACACTAACACTGCATTAAAAGTAACTGCTGTATAAAGGGCTGCACTGCATTTTAGCAACAAGTAATACGTATACTCTAATCTAGCAAGGATACAATTAAATAAACTATACAATCTCTGCTTTTTTAATCATTCTGTATTTAATAACAGTTACAGCAACACCATATTTGGTCAGAGACAAAGAAGCAAGACAAGGGTTTTCTACCATGGAGCTCTGCCAACACCTGACCACAACTCTGGTAGCTTAGGCAAGCAAGCTTCATGCTGTCAGATATCTTGGAAAGCTTCCTAAACTGACATACTGGTACTCAATCTCACTGCAGTTGCAGATGGAGTTCTACAGGCACTAACACTACGTATGCTGTGAACCGAAGCATGTTTAACAAAACCTGAAATTTCTACTTCTTTTTATCTCCAGACAGTAAAACATTTCTATTATTATCACCTTGTATATTCTATCTGAAGAAAAACTACCAAGAGGTTACAAACATACTGTAAGAGACATTAATTTTAACCTGCTCCATCCCGTATCTGTAAGTTGCAACCTTTACCTTGTCCTCCTGTCTGCCAGGAAGTGGATTTAAGCAGAGTAACTCTAAATACTTAACTTTATGCTGCTAACATCCTAGGTAATTAACACTCTCCTGGTTTAATTCTGAAATCGCTATCTAATTCTTTATTAGTTATTTTATTCTTCATTATAGCTCCTAAGTTATTATGCATCTAGAAGAGAAGATATATGCAGTAGGTTTTGGTGCAAGAGACATTATCCGTCAGTTTGTTTTTTTATCAATTTTTATTACTGACTTCTACCAATCTTCATCACTATTCAGTTTTGAAAAATCTTAAAAGTATTTAATCTAAAAGTTCTTACATATTTAAGAATTTATTTTTCTATTTAAATATGAAAGCTGTATCAATTTCTCCATTTAAGTGGTTTCTATATCTTTAATAGGACTACTTGTTAATTCAGGCTTCTTTTTACTCTCTTGTGGTTTGAGAGTCTTACATTGATAAAGAGAATTATTTTATTTAAGTATTTCCATAGCAATTATTACTGTTTTAAGAACAGTAACTGACAAAAAGAGGCACTGCTATTCTGCGGTTGATGTATTTATTTCTAAGTTAGACATCAATGTCTTGCTTCATACATGCTATTGCCAGATTGCACATCTCCAGCCCTACTACCCAGAAGCAGCAAGGCATCACAACATTACATACCTTGTCCTTCATTTGCCGAGATCAGTGTCCAGAATAACAACTCTCAAAGCAACCATACTTGCCATCTCTGCTCGTAACTACAACTAACTCTGATTAAAAGTTTGTGCAGGTCTCAAAGGAGTTACTTCCCTGTATTCAACAAGAAGTAATGAATTACGATGCAAGTGGTAATATAATCAAGTTGTTTTCTGAGCAGGAAAGTAATGAAATGTGATTTTCCATAGATTTATGTACTAGTTCTCGGAGAAAAATGAACTCAGAATTCTGCAAGCATAGAATACCCTGATTCTCACACTGGGCAAAAGAAAATCAGGTGTTATGGTTAGCCTAAACCTACAAGTATACTCTGCTGCCTCTTGCACTATGTTGCATGTGCTTTCTGGCTCTGGCTGATGACAAACTGAGTATGTAACAGCTGGACTGTGTCAGCTGAGTCACTCACTTGCTCCTATTTTCACAAAACTTACCAGAATTAAACGCTGAAGTTTCTACTCTTAAGTTTCACTGAGGTCAACCAATGTGTTCAAAAATCAGATAGGGAAGTTCTAAGAAAAATATTGCTTAAGTTCTGTTTCTTGAGGAAAAAAAGGCTAGAAACAAGATGAATTGTAACAAAGGACATTTGGAATAAATGTTGAACTACTGTACCTGCATAGGGCCTGGAATGCAAGACAAAACTCTTTCTATGTTTTCAGAATTCACATCAACATCATTTACAGCAACTAGAGCATCTCCTGGAGATAAAACAGACACAAGCATGAGAAAGTCAGATGGTGTTACACCACAGTACCAAGCCAGTGTTTTGTTTTAAAAATGAATGACATTCAAACAATCACAAACATCTTTTTGTTACACTTGAGTAGACGGTTCCTACATGCAACATTTACTATGTTAAGAAACATCAGTCCATTATCCCAGCATTCTTAAGGCCTTACTGCCACGCTTGTATCATTTCACAAACATGACTGTCAAAGCCTCTCCCTCCATCCAGGCTTGTATCACTCTCATTACTTGATCAGAAACCCCAACAACTTCACTAATCAAGTTATGCCCAAGGAGTATTTTTTTCCTTCCAAAACCACCTCTGTTCACTTGCCAATCCCTCTCCACTGCTGCCTCTATTGATACAGACACTGCTGTTCCCAAAAGCACTCCAAAACTCGCTCTTCCCGAGCAGCTCAGAAGTTCCAGGCCATCACTTCCACCGGACATCTCCAGAGTTGGCTGAGCCCAACTATGGGAGAATCCCACCAGCCCCAAGCTGTCCTCTTTGAAGAAGTCTTGGCAGTTACCACGTGCCTTAGTAACTCAGCTCAGTTCACTAGACTGGCAGAAAACCACTCACTCTTCTGGTAAGTGACTGCTGTAACCCAGGTGCTTGCTTAAATGAGCACTGGAGGTGGTGGAAGTGAAACAGGGAGTGTGCAGGCAGGATATGATGGACCTCAGCCACCCTTGTTTTGTGGTATTGAGCAGTTGGTTTGGCCTAGCATCTTGTGAAATGTCACTTTTCTTAAGTTTTTGTTTTTATTTTAAAATCACAGCTACCTCATTTCATCCCTACACCACCTTTGTCTCTCAAGTCACATAACAATTTAGTTCTCTTTTTTCCATGCCTTGTCCAGTGCTGTGGCTTATTCTGTCCTCTTCGTGCTTTTCTCTGCCAGTTCTCCCTGCCTAACATGAGTTTTCCAAATCTGACTCTCTTCTTATTACTGGAAATGGGGAGAAAAAATCCTGCAATCTTTAACTGCAAATAGAAAAGGCTTGAAAAATTAAAGGCACTAGTTACAAACACAAACAGAATTGAACTAGAGTTTACAAACTTAAAATCCCCATTAAAGTCTAAAGTATAAAAAAAACAAGCTGGGATTTCTATGTGAAGCGAGGAAAAATACTCTACAAAAGTATCCTAGTAGTAATTACTTGACAGCCTCTGCCTCATCCCCCTCAAAAAGATGCATGTGTAAGCACGGAGTATGTAAGAAGAGAGACCAGTGAAAAAACACACCTGTGAAGTGCATTGTCCAAAGAGCTGTTAGAGGGCAGGTGAGGGAATGGCCTTGTAAGAGCTGTATGAGATATCCTCACACGTGAGGAAAGGCACGAGTGGCAGAATTCTGGGACTGGCATAGCAAAGCTATGAGGATGTCATGTACATCCAAAGACAGCTGGGACAGTTCACAATTTCCTCTGTTCACAGGGTTGGGTTTTTTATTATTTTTATCCACGCTGGTATCTCATCACACTTAGATGAACCTTACTAAAAAAGGTGAAATAAACCAGCAGGTCCCTCATCACTAGTATTGCTGCATCTGCAGCTTTCTGACAGTTCCATGCATTCCAGAACACACTGAGAAAGTTAGAAGCTGTGAGCCAGGACATGAGAAAAGCTGGCAGAATTAGAAGCAGAATTATAGCAGTATTCAACTACCCCTGCAATAGCAAAATCCTCAGCCAGCCAGCAGCAGCACTCATCACTCTCTCCCTTGGTGTAAGGGGATAAGGAAAAGGGCATGGATTCATAGCAAATGTGCATGACAGTATAACTGTAGTTTAAGCCTTGACTTGGCAACAAAAACCTACTCAGCTGCAGAAATAAAGCACTGAACAACTGTAAGGTTCAGTACCAATTTCCAGTTTCCTAGGGAGAAGATTTGCTCACCTCAAACTAACACAGTGAAGATAAGGACGTGCGTACTAAGGAAAAGCAGAATCTGCATCTCTAAGGTCTCTGTTTCCTGAGAATCTAGTAAAGACACAGAATCTGAAAGTTTAGAATAAATCTGACCAATTACCATTACGTCTATCTTCTACCTTGTTGTTAAACACCATCAAATACAACTGGAAATCTTTACAGGTACTGGGTCGATTGCTCAAAATCAGTGCAAAAAACAATTAAGGGCAATGACAGAAAGAATATTCTTTGTAACTAACCATCAGTAAGGAAATACAGAACCCCCCAAAATGCAAGCACTATTCCTCTTTAATGCATTAAGCAACAACCAACTACTCACTTATTTTACATAAAAGGAAAATTCATTCCTACTCTTTCTCACAGCAAATCCAAGACAAGATTAAGTTTCATTATACACACAAATATGTTATCATTCCTTGGAATTAATTTGTTTTTTCTATTTCAAGTAATAGTAGCTCTCTCCCTAACCTCTGTTTCTTGATGCACAGCAGGGTTTTCGCCTATCAGATCTTCAACACAACAATAATTCAAAGAAAGGAAAGTTGGAAGTTAAACAGCATTTTAAAAACAAATCAGTCAGTCCATGCCAGAGCCCCAGGAACTGAAAAATCAGTAAACAAAAGCAGAGCATTCAGGCTACTCTAATATACAAGAAATTATAAACAGAATGGCTAAATTCTTCGTTGAAGAATGCTGTATGGAAGATGATCATTCACAAATACAAGAGAAAGCATAAATTGCTTTTGTACTCATTTGGAGCCCTGTTTAAACAAAAGTTGTTTGTGCTCTGTTTGTTTTACTAGAGAGCTTACAAATTCTGTTGTGAAGACAACAGTCAAGTCATCTGATCCACAAAGCCATTCCAATTCTTGGAGACATATGCACCTTAGCACTTCAGGGAATATTTTTGAACCCCATCTCCCATGCTGGAATATACAAACATACTCTGAAAGGAGAAGATCCATCAGCATTTACATGTTTCATACCCAAAGTGCTTTATTTATTCCATGTCTAATGTACATATGTAAAACTTTCATCACAGCAGTAAATATTTATTCCATTCAATTTGTAAAAATGTAATCACATACCATAAACAGAACAGCTTTCCAGGAGACACAGCCAAAGCAGTTCTGTAAGGCTGCCTTCATTTTGCCAGAAAATGCTGTATCACTATTGAAGAACCACAGCTTAATGTACAACTGTGGAAGTCCATGGTTATCAGTATGGATGTTCCACAATTGCAGGGGTGTGAGCTTCTTCCCCTTCTCTTTTTGCAAAACACAACAGCAACCAAAGAACAGACTATGAAGTAACCGAATGAAAGACATCACTGGCACACTAGGAGTATGCAAAATTATGAACACAGAACATGACCACAAGACCTACCCAGCCTGACAGTTCATGCCAGCAAAGGAGTTCATATATGCAAGTGTTCTTTTGTTAGAGTTACACACCCACACTTCTGAGAATTTTTTCTTCCCCTTTAGCAATGTGAAAACCTTACAGAAAGTGAGACTTTGGTCTTCAGTCATTATGCCCATAAAAAGCAGTGAAATTAGGTTAAACTTTAGACATTTGCACTTACTTAAGGCTTAATCAATTTAGGCTCAATGAAATAAAAGGGTAAATGGCGTTTGCAATTGTTTAAGTTGATCTAACTTGATGGTTTGCAGAGTTAATTCAAGTTTTCCCAGACTAAAGCATTGCTGAATTTCAGATGTAGGGAGACATTTCACCAGTGGAGAGAAAGAAGTTGTACAGATGGTACCGCAAATACATTTTTCAATTATCCTTGTACTCTATGAAGTGGGTGAAGACCCCCCTCCAACTGACTCTTCTTAAGCACAGAGATCAAAGTGAACATTTTCCTTTTTGCTGAAGTTGTAAGTATATACTTACAAAGACAAGAAACAGACATTTGCATGAAATGCTGTTCTCAAATCTGATGTAAAACAATGTAAAAGTTGCTTTTTTGTTTCAGCTTTTTCAGTAGTGTGGTTGTATACAAAAATTTTACTGTATAATTCTATATAGAACAGCACCTAATCGCTTATCAGCTTGCATTTCTGCCAGCCACTAAGGCTACTTGTCTGCCATGAAACTCACCAGCATATACTTAAAAGATGAAGCACATTAGAACAAAGTCTCAGTTCCATTTTGAGAGACACGGTGAGCAACCAGATCCAGGATATTAGACCCCGAGTCAATAAATCTGTTTTTAGAAAAACGCATGTCCTTCTCTCTAAGGAATAAAGGAAGCTTTTTTTAATCCCATAATAATGAATAATCAAGCTTTTGAATTCTATCACTTATAATAAAAGTCTCTCAGTCCACAAAGAAACTGTAAGATGTCCATTTATGTACTCCACACAATGGCAAGCAGAACTGAATTTTAATGGAGTGATGGAACAGAGAAAGAGAAGCAGGAATTCTTTCCCATTTTCTTTGTTCTGCCTTCCCATCTTGTTCTTGTACGAGACTTCAAGTCCAGTCAGCAGTAGCTAAGAACAGTGTATAATGATCTCAAACACCTAGCTTGCACACAGCTGATGAAATTTCTCCTGCTTTTTTTAAGGACAAAGTTTATAAGAGTGTTTGGGACTGCTGGCATCACTAAAACTTCTGAGCTATCACTTTGCTATATTTGCTATATGAGGTACAGGATTATTACTTTTGTTAAATACCCATTCCCTAGAGATAAGCCTGCAAGCACCATTTCTAAAAGTAGATCTCTGCATCAAACCAGGGGATTCTGATCAATAAGTGAACACCACTTCCATACTGTGATGGAGAGTGAACATTTTTGGTGGAATTAAAATCAGAACCATGTTGTTCCCATGGGAGAGGACACTTTTTTTCATGAAATCCTGATATTTAGTTTCCTCTGTTCTTGGTAATGACTTGGTGGAAGTACTTATAAATGTTCACATACTCCTTTCCAAAAAAGGCAAAGTATGGAACACATTCTACTGAAGAAAGCCAGATCAATTACTTGCTTTATATGTTAGCAGGCTGCTTTTACCCAAACCAATGCTGTTACGCTTCAGGAGATTAAAAGAACATAAATGACATCCCAAACTCCACAGTGAGAACACAGCAAAGCTTATACAAGCTCAGCATTTCTATTTTGCGTGCCCAACATCTCTACTTTGGAGAGTCTTTCCTACAAGTACACCATATATGGGAACTCCTCATGAAAATCTCAAACTCTCACAGTATTCTGGTCCTTTCAAAGACATTTTTCTGACAGGACTCTTAAGTTCCATGGTCTGGAAATGACAAAGCCAGCATTTACTTGGACTGTTGGAAGATGACTGCAAGTTGCTTAATTTTATTAAATGGATTACTGTTTTAAACCACTCATCTATGTTATAGAGATCTAACAGATGGACTTGGCCTTCTGACAATGAAGGTCTTATTAACTAAAACTTCAGAACTCCAACAGCAATATCTGCATTTTTACTATTAAAATGAGCAAAGATTACTACTTAAACTTTTCTTTATTTGGAGAAAACAAATAGCCCTCCCACATAACAGCAACAAAATTACTGTATTAGAAACCCATAGAAAACCATGTCAGTAAATGGGATTGGGATCTGGACCTTTCAACTGAAGCTTGCAACAACAGCCCGCATCTTTTGCATACTTGTTCAAAACTGGATTATTATAGCCCATCTTTACTATCATCCAAGATTAATCCCTGTCCCTACGTACTATTCACACTTTTTTGACAGTTGTACCTACTGATCAGGTGAGAGAATTCATGCACACTGTGCAGGTATCTGGTGAGGAAAGCAACAAGAAGAGAAGATAGTTTCAAAGAGGGTAACTATAGTATGCTCTGCTAGTGAAAAGAGCTTCTCTGTATTTTCAGTGTCACTGGAATTACTCTTCCATTTGTACTGTAGTAAAGATGATGAGCATCAGCATTTATAAGTAGTATACCCTGCTGTGAATCAGGGAAGAAGGGGGAAAAAAACCCCAACAAATTATAATGGCATTTCTTATCACAACCATTATACGCCTGGATCTAAAAGTGATTATTTAGTGGAGCTTTTTACCTTTGAAGATACACTAAAAGACGAGACAAGAAAGTTTTACATAGCAGACCAATCTTTGCATATTGCTAATAATAAACTCAGGCAAGAAAAAAATTTCATCAAAAATACAAGACACTTAAAATCATGAGATAAAAGCAACTCTATTTCATCTTAACCAAAACGAAAGTGACAGCAACAATTTAAAAAAAAAATCAATGAGGACTTTTCTGGTTTGAAAATTTAAGATGGATACTGAACTGCTAAATATATATATATAAAAAAATAAACAAACTGATAAACAACACATGGATAGAGTGGCATCTTCTTACAGATTTACAAAGCAGCAGGGGTTTTTTAGCTTGCAAAACTGTTGCATTTACTTTCATATGGTCAGCGCCTGCATTCTGTACAGCAGACAATAAAGTACAGCAACAAGACTTACGACTTCCATATGCAATCTTAAAAATCAAGTGTAGTGCACAAATAATAAACAGATGTTTTAAGTGTTCAAAGCCATACAGGATACACATTTCAGAATAAATTGAAGAAGTCACCTGAGGAAAGTGACTATTGGGGCGGAAGCAATTATTTCTACTGAAAAAGGTAAAGCAATAACCACTTTGTAACTGTTTATTAAGAGTGAAAAAAATCAAGAGAGTTCATCTCCCTTATGATTCAACCTTGGTAGACATTTAATTAAGTGGCAAGCAGACTTATCACTGACCAATTAATTAATCTGCCAATGAAAATACAAAGTAATCAGTAATTTGGCTATTACTTAACATATTACAAACCCAAGTCCTGGGAAAAATAATCTAGAGCGCTCTAATTTTAAATAAGATAGGGGAGTTAGAACACTCAGTTGTGCATAACTGGCAAGATTTTCATGGCAGGGTGCTGCAGGGGTGACCCGTGGGCAGGAGGTGATGAGCTGCCTTGTGTAGCCAGTTCTGAACCTGGTGTAAGCAACTCAACACATACCAAGACATGGCCTAGCCGTGGCACCGCTGCCCAAATGCATTTAAGGAAGAGCAGCAGTCGCTAGGGGAAGGGTTGTAGCCCATGGAGAGGACCCATCACTGAAGGGCTGTGACCTGCAAAGGAGTCGTGATGCAGCAGAAGACAACAAGAAAGAAGCAATGAGCAGCAGAAGGAAAACACCACACAACCCCACCTTCCTGCGCCACCCGTCACCTCAAAGGGCTTGGGCTGCAGTGTTAACATGCAGTGAAAACAAGGGTAGCCAAGACTAGGAAGGGGAAGAGAAGAGCTCTTTGATCGAAGCTGAGCCTGGAGAGGCATTTTCTTCATTATTTAGGGTCTTGGTTTGATATTCCCAGTACTTGAAACACTGATCTGAAGTTTCACGTTATTTGGCAAAAAATTAAATTCAGTAACAACTCCCCAAGTCAAGATTGTTTGCCTGCAACACGTGTTGCAAATTGGTCACCAGGAAGACTACAGTACCTCGTCTTTGAGCATGTATTTTGAAAGGAAAAATATAGTTAGTATTTGCTTCACAGAAGACTACTACAAAGATGGTCTTAAAAATGTTAAAAAGCAAAACACGAACAGGTTAATATCTATGCATGTACAGGTCAACAAAGATGCACAGGATTTTAACCAAACCAGCCAGCAGGCATCATGCTGTGCTGACCAGACATTCCTCATTTGTGATGGCTCAAGAAGCTGCTGACTTTTGTGCAAATACTTCAATTTCAGACTGACCACAGAAATATTCTTTACCATTCCCACAATTCATAACAGGATTACTGAAACTTACTTTTAACAACAACAAAAAGTCCTACTGCATTTCTCTTGAACTTTCTGTCCAACTCCAGATCCTGTGAGGATCTGAAGAGGCTATTTATTGAGCCACAGTTGCTTCTAAATCAGGCACTGGGTGTATACCATAGCTATCCCATCCTCTGATGTGCAATGCAGAAGCAGTAAATCAGACAGTTTTTTGACTGGAACGGATTTTTTTTTACTGCATATTCTTTATGCACACAGCTCTGAAACCTGAGCATCTAATTTATGCAAAGCATCCCTATTTCTAGACACCACATAAAAATTCCACAGTACTTGGTGTTCACTATAGATATATAATTTGAAAGTATTTTTATATGAAAATTATACATTTTCTGCTGTTGGCCCAGAACACAGCTCATTTTCCCAGTTACGAGCTGAATAACTGCAGTATGCTTGAAAGTATTTCTTCCCAATGTGCCAAAACAAGGCAATATTGGTTAATGATAGCCTAGGACATATTAAACTGCAAGACTCTTTAGGTTAATTTAAATGTTCTTCTGCTTAAAACAAAAGAAAAAACCCAGAGTTTTTCTCCTCGCTAGCTCTGGGAAGCATTAAGTGCTGCAGATGAAGTACGACCTCCATTTAGAAGGTCAGCTTTATCTCCTGGATCTGGTATTTGCCTACATGTTCTGACTTCACACCTGCTCTTACAAACATGCAATTATATACCAATTTGTGTCCCTAAATTAACCTACCAGTTACAAATACCCACTCTTACACTAATTAGATGAAATACCATTAGGCAGATCAAGCTGAAACTCACTCTCTCCTCCCCCCTAATTCTGCATCCCCCACTTCTTGACTAATCAGTTCTTTCTGGTAAAATTTGAACATTATCCAATCTTCCCCCTGGAGTATTCTTCAGCATCTCTACCAAAAACACGTGCTAGAAGAATCAGCTAGTCAAAGCACGATTTGCCTTTTTACACACACACCATTGGAATTCCAAAAGCATTCATGCTGACTTTGTGGGATTTGTGCTACCATAATATTAAGATTTTCATGATCTTCTAACCAACATCACATCTTTGCTTCCTCCGTACAAGGGACCAACTTCAAGGGTAATTAAACAACCTTTCACCCTTTACAGATGTAGGTTGGCTGTCTCATATTGACTGTCTCTGAGGCTGGGGCCTCATCAGTGCTGAGCTCTTTTAAGGGCCTCTTGATGCTGGAAGTGGGAGTATTTCTGTTCCTTCACTACCAGCCACACAAGTTCATTCCCCTCCATTATTCATGCTTGGGTGCTCCTCAGACCTAGTGCGACCCAAGCTCAACTTACTACCCCAGCAAAAACTAGACAGGCAGTTGTTCTTCTGGGTCAGTTTTCTGCCAGGTTATTTAGTTGCATCAGCTCATGGAAGTGTTTGAGGAGAACCAAACCAACACAAAGGAGAGCTCAGACTGCAGCCCCACTATGTATTTGAAGGCTGGCTGACCACCACTGAAGAAGCAGCTGTTACCCTTGCTCAACAGAAGAATGCTGTGCAGAACAAGGCTGTGCAGAAAGTTTGTAACATATGATTCTACCTTACTCTGTATTTTTTCCCTCATTTTTATGGTACAAAATCCATTTAAAGCATATACAGTAAAGCTTTTTATCTAAGGGGGATGGTGTGGAAAAGAATGAAAACAAAATACAGTATTTGGCAGACCACAGCCCTGAGTCCCACTTACCCACCGAGCACATTCTGCATTAAATTAAAGGTGTGT
Organism: Aegotheles bennettii; assembly: GCA_013398125.1. Classification (NCBI taxonomy): domain Eukaryota; kingdom Metazoa; phylum Chordata; class Aves; order Caprimulgiformes; family Aegothelidae; genus Aegotheles; species Aegotheles bennettii. The sequence continues at coordinate 557,592 of VZRW01013726.1, read as the reverse complement.
GTGGGGGGGTGGGTATTTGTTGCTCCAAGTTCAAGCTGTTCACTCCCCATATGCTTAAGAAAACCCAGTTGTCTCCTTACTGTATTAACACCTTGTAGTTTACATCGCACGTTCTTACAACCACTAATACAAGTAAAATTGAATAGGTAACAAAACATCAAATGCAGAGATAATTTATTTAAAATAATCCCTTGGGAACTGACAAAGTGGTTGTAATTGTTCATATCTCAGGAATATTAAGTCAGCTGCCTCAAAAAATAATTTTAAAATCACCATTTTAAGGGGAGAGTCCAGAAGTTAACCATTCATTACTTACCAATCAAGATTTGACCCGTTTTCATTGCTGAACTACCTGGCACCAAGCCATGTACTACAAGCTTCTCTTCACTGATTCCTCTGCTGACTTTATCCTTCCTGCCTTGCTTCTCTGCTCTTCTGCTGTTCCACGAAGACTGATGGACAATCCCTACCAAGGCCTCCAGCAGCTTGTGCTGCTCATCTTCTCCAGCACTGCACAGTTTTCTGGGGTTTACATAAACATACACATCTTTGTATTTTTGCTGAACAGTGACTCCCATTTTCTGAGCTGACTGGTGTTTCAATATGGAAGTAGGACCACAGCTTCCACTGCCTTTCTTACCAGAATGCTTTGGTAGAAGATTCTTCTTTTTCAATATTTTGGTCAATTTCTTTAGTTCATACTTTCTTTCTTTTCGTGATCCCTCCTGAATAACTTCAGCTTCATTTTCACGGAACCTGACATGGTTCACTGCAGGCATTTCTGGACAGCTGTTCTGAAGCAGAGTTTCTTCTTCACTTTCACTCAATTCTAAATAAAATAATTCCCCATTTTTCTGCACACCATCCAACCATTCAGGCTCAAGGTCACTGGGAAAGAAAGAAGAATCATCAGTGGCAGTTCTGGGAAGGAGGACTACTATGCAAGTGACATCTGCTTACTTCAAGTAGGGAGGGAATAGGGAGTGCAAGGAAAAAAAAGGGAAAAAAACACATTGCCTCCTGAACATTGAAATATCAACTGCTCTAGGACTGCCATCAGGGTAAGAGCTCTTCTTGGTCAAGTGACGGATGTGGCAAGGAAAGGCATCCCTCCCACATGTTAAGAGCTTCTTCAAATGCCTTACAGGCAAAGAGCCACCATGAAAAGCAATGGCCCCTTTTTGAAAAACAAACCAAAAACCCCACGCCCAAACCATTTCTTTCACATACAAGGTTTAATTAGTAGTTACATTCAAGGGCATAATGGGGCTTTCTCAGGGGAAAAAATGCCATCTTATTTGTTCTCTGCCATTATTTTTTTCCTTTATGCATTTATAAGAAGGATTGTACTGCAAACCCTTTGGAAAGACAAGATTTACATTTTAGAATCATCTCAATATAAGAAAAAAAAACCCCAAGACAAAACCTAGGTTAGCACTTTGAAAAGACAAGTTCAAAATAGCATATTCAAGCTCACATGCAGAAATACAGAAAAAGCAAAGAGGCAGCATTAGGAAGAGTTCTAGCAGCAGCTGGAGTGGATCACTACGTCACTAGTAACAAGCTGCTGTAGAGAAAAGGCAACACAACTACAAGGATGTATCACCAGGAGTACCATCTGCAGAGCACAGAAAATTTTTTGTCCTAATTTGGCAATGGTGATGTGTCAACCATGGCCAGTTTGGGACAGCACACTGTAAGAAAGATGTAATAACTGGAACAAGCCCAGAGCAGAGAGACAACTAGTAAGTAGTTTATAAACATGCTTTAAAGAGGCAGAAGGAAATCATACTCTTTTGGCTAAGAAAAAACCCAAACAAAAAATGATAGCTGAGAGGCAACAGGCTAAATGGTCTGCTCCCCCACCCCAAGATGAACTGCAGAGTATTCATCTACAGAAGGATGAGGATCAATAATGGTCAAAGTGGTTACTCAGTGGTTTAATTTACCAAAGTATTTAAGCTAAATATTAAGACAGCTTTTTCATCACAGACACACACAAAAAAAGAAAAAAAAGGGAAAAAAAATCAGCATTAGCAGGTGATGTAAGGAACATCTGGGATGTTCTGTATGGAAGGCTTTCAGGAACAGACAAGACCAGTTCATTCTTACCGACTAGATGACAAACAGGGCTCTCCTTCTACAGATCTGAGACCACACTGATAAAAATCAAATAAGGAAAAACTAGACTGGAGACTTACGTAATAAATATCATCATTAATTTCTTAAAGTTAACATACAGTCCTACACTTCATACTAGAACTAGCTAATTTCACTGAATAAAGGACGCAAAATTTGTTTAAAACTAGTATTATATATTTCAAATAGAGCACGAATTTGAATACACAGGTAAATGATCCAGCTTCAAAGTTTAGCTAAACAGAGAGCATTATACATAGACACCGTACCACAGCATCTTTAAAGGGCTCAAAGAGGATCTGGCTGAGCTAAGAAAATAGAAAACATTGGCTTACTCTCTTCCTGGAACCCTGGTGACTTACAGAAGTCCATGGATGTTGCAGACAGGAAGAAAGATCATATACTTCCTCTGCATTTATTAGTAATTATGCCCAATCTGATAGCTTCAATGGAAGAGCCACCACTTGTGATGATTTGGCTATTCCTGATGGTCACGGGTAAGACAGAGTTTCCATCTTCTACAAAGTCTTACTCAAAGTCTTGAGTACCTTACTCAAGAAAGTATGAGAATGATAATACCACCTAAAAGCTGTTAGGGCCAGGCAGTTCCCCGATTCCACATCTCTCAAAAGGTAGTATGGAAGAAATTATATGACAGAATTACTTCTTGGTTTGTTTTTTATAAAAAAGGGGACTGCATATGGATACATGTAAGTAAAATTGGGAAAAAAACCAAAAATGGTTAAAGGAAACATTAGAAAATTACAAAGAAATAACTTTCTGGCTAGCAGAAACTCCTGTGATATAGGATAGCCTTTTATTCCCTCTTTAACAGGGACTGTGCTCTTTGGAAAAGCTCTTTCTTCTTTGGAGTAGGTGGATGTTAAAGTTTCAGCTTGGATGTCAGTTCATACACTCATGAGTGCACTGTAAAGAACTGTCACTTTCTGACTAGAGGCATCTAAAGAACCGAAGAAACAACAAATCTGCACCTAGGAGGACAGGGTTTTTTCCCCCTAATGCTGTAGTTTCACAATTGATTTAACCAAACTAAAGTTAAAAAAACAAACAAACTCATTTCCATCTCTCTCCCTTTGTGCCAAAGCAAGCACTTAGGCAATAACCTGAGCTTCTCTTTGGGCCTGGAAGCTTCATTTAAGGGATCTAAAAATCTGGAAGACCCACAGTTTCTCCAAGAGCAGTTTCACTGACCTACACAGATGGTTTTTTCAGACATTTTATCCTGAAGAAGAAAATATGTCAGTTGAAATTGTCCACGTATGGAAGAAAAACTAGAACTGAAGGATCCATGTTCTGACTCTGAAGAAGAGAATAGTGTTCTCACCCGTGAAAATGTAGAGACAACAAACACCCAATATCTGTGAGCCTTGTTTTATAGTAAACAATAAATCAAGGGTTATATTAAATTCCATCCATAGGATACTTCACAGAAGATCATCATCTTTAGCTTTCCCAGCCTTCATCTATGCAATGATCAAGCACAGCTTCACACCGAGCCACCAATTTGGTGGATTCAAAGCTGCCATCCTCTAACAGCTGTGGCTGCCCAGAGGGGCTCCGACCCATCACAATTACTGAAAGGGACAGCAAGTGTTGAACTCTTAAAATAGACAAAACGATAAAAAACCCACCCCCAAACACTACTTTCACAGCGGCACAAGTGAGCATTCATCTCACAGCTCTGTCTGAAAACAGGCCTTGCACAGAGCTGCAGGGGGTGGATAAATAAGCACTCCCATCACCCCTACTCCTCCCCTTGCATGGGTGCTCCTTGGTGTATCCTGGTTTGCCCATGTTCCCTCTAGCACGAAACAGTACCAATTCAGCTGTCAGAAGTTCAGTCTGGAGCTTGGGAACTTTCAACTCGGAAAACCATTCCCAAAGTTTTTCTTTCTTTAATTTAATCAGATAGAGCCGATTATAAACCCCACACAGATCACCTCTCGAGGAACAAATGCCATTGTCCTGACCTGGCTAGCAGAGCTACCTTTGTACCTGCTACTCTGCAGAACCGTGCTCTCTGTTTGTCCTTCACTTCTCATCACAACTCACAGCTTCACCTCTTGTTTCTGCACCCAGAGGCAGGAAGTGTTATTGGCCCAACAGAAGAAACTATCTAGACTTAAAGCTTCACAGCTCTGCCGATGCTGGAAAAGATGCATTTCCATTTATCCAAGGGTATTCCACAGGGTGTTGTGTGGTGAGAGCTGTGGAACACAGCTTTATCCCTGAGCACATACACAGAGCGCTAATCAACGGGCATTTAGATGGGAGAACGGGAGAAGAAGAAAAGCAAACCCAAAGGCACACCAAGGGAAAGAAGAAAGAGAAGAAATAAGCAGAGCTTCAGGCACAAGTGCGTTAGAGCTCTCACAGACAGAGCGGGGGCTCAGCCCGAGCTGCCCGTGCGCTGCGCTAACGCGGGGAGCAGGCGGGGAGCGAGATGCTCCGTGAGTTACAGAGAAACGGCCCAGCACAGCCCCAGCGGCTGCGCACCGGGCTCGGAAGTGTCGCTGTCCCTGCGGAGCTGCCCCTCGCCCACCAGCTCCCGAGAGCCAGCCCGCCCCGGCCCGCACACGGCGTCCCCCAGCCCCGCTCCGCTCCGCCCCCCCCGGCAGCGCCCGCCGGGGCCGA